>JAPPVO010008232.1:0-19823 GCA_030407325.1 Camellia japonica | reverse complement strand
TGTGTTGAATGTTCTGCATGACCCCTTGGAGCTGAAACTTCATGGCTCGGAGTTCAGCGTCCCAGAGGGGAATGTTGTCACCTCCGGAGGGGATGGAGGCTGGGGTGGATGCTGGATACTGCTGGCTTCCTGTTCGGTAGCTGGTGGTGCGATCGACGGGTGTGGAGGTGGAGGTGGTGGAATGACTTGTGGGTGAGGCGGTTGCAAGCCTCCCAAGTTAGGAAAGTTGGGTTGTGGGATGGTGTGGCTCAGGACTTGTTCTGGATGGGGCGGATCATCTGGGGTGGCGGAGGCGGCATGGGAAGATTTCTTTGGAGCAGGCATTTATCAGGGCTTGGTTTTGCTCGGCCATGCGGTTGATGCTATTGGTGAGCTCGATGAAATATTGTGGCGGTTGGTTTGGGTTGGGAGGGTCGGTCTGGTGGTCAGCGGCATTGTGGTGAGAAGCCATGGATCTAGTCGTGACCATACACTTCGATGGGTAAAGGTGAAGGATTGTTGAAACGAGGGTCTCCGGCGACAATGAACACAACTGGCGCGCGGATAAGAACCAAGTTCCCACAGACGGCGCCAACTGATGATGCGGTTGATCTAGGTGGATGGGTCGGACTGATCCAAGCTCCCTGGATATGGGTCGTGATGTCGAAGTCTCGCCGGGGTTCCCTGCAAGCAAGTTCAATCGGGAATGGAGTAGTCCCCCAGTGAACCCTCCGATGAACAAGTTAGTACCTGGACGATAGAGAGAGAGTGAGAGAGATAGGGTTAGGAAAAGCTTAACCTTTTTCTTTTCTTCCGGCTTTGCTTATATCTCTTGGTAATCATTTCGTTCCTTGCCGAAAGCTTGTGCCGTCATTCGTCTTGTTCAGGGTGAGGGGGTGCCATTCCGGCTGAGGGTGTTGTCGCAATAAATGCTGTGATGGATTGCATTAATGGTGATGTGCTGTGGCAATAACTTTGCAGATCTTTGTCTGCTGACGTGGCCTCTCTGCATCTGCCATGTGTCCGGATATCATTGGTTCCCCCTGCCCAGTTGGCTTCCAGTGGTGCTGGGTTTTTCTAACCGGCTGGTAATGGGATTTTGAATGGTGGGCTGTGTCCTTGTGGCCTATCTGGGCCTGCCCATATCAATATGTATCATTTTTTATTTGTTATACACTAAGTGATGTAGACTCAAATTCTACTATATCATTTTGGGTGAATTTATGAGTGTTTAATATTTCTTTCGAATTTAAAAAAAAAAAAATGGTATTAGCTTTTCTCAACAGATAAATATAAATAAATACTAAGATAATTCTTCTATCTAAAAAAAACTACTAAGATAATTCACTGAACTAATAAAGAAGTAGAAGGAAATATATATATATATATACAAATGACTAATTTAATACATAAATCATACTTGCATAACAAATGACAAATTTATTAATAATATATCATTAAGTAAATTAATAATTTTAATGATATGAAAAATATTTTTCAGTTAACCATTTATTAATAAATAAATCATTAAGTCAATTAACAATTTTTAATGATATGAGAAATATTTTTCGATAAATAATTTTGATAATTTATTATTACATAGAAGAATAGTTTTTTTCCCCATGAGTATTGTGTTAAATTAAAATTTATAACAAACGATAGATATAATTTCTAATATTATAAGACCGATTCATATTTTAAATAACTTTTTTGAGTGTATTTGTAATTTGTTAACAATAAAAATATTTATTTCATAATTGACCAAGAATATTTGCATAATTACGAGAAAACATGTTTATAATTGACTAAAGCACCGTTTGGCAAGAAGAGTTTGGGGCTTTTTTGGCTATTTTAGCCACAAAAGACAAAATAGGCTATTTTAGCCACAAAAAATAAAACATCACATTCAACCCATAATCATTACACTCTTCTCTCACAAAAAAAGTCAAAAAAGCCAAAAAACCAAAAAGCCCTTCCCAAATCAAACTTTTTAGCCCAGGCTAAAATAGCCAAAAAAGCCAAAAAGGCAACCCACTTCTAAGAATGTTTATGTAATTACGAAAAACTTATTGCATAATTGACCAATAATGTTTGCGTAATTATGTAAAAATCTGTTTCATAATTGATTAAGAATATTTGCGTAATTACGAAAAGAACCTATTGCATAATTGACCAAGAATGTTTGCGTAATTATAAAAAAACCTTTACTCAATCTATAGGCCACCATTAGTAAATTATTCAAAATGAAAAGGCAAAATTAAAAAGAAAAAATGAATCTCAAATAGCTAAGTAGTTCTTATATATATAGATATATACGCAGAGGATGTGAGCCCACCCGATGGGTGTGTTTAAAATATAAATTTTAATTTTGAATTGATAACTTATTTTTTATATTATTTAAGTGATGAAAAGATTCTTTAGTAAGTTAACCGAACGGTTTTAGGTTTAAGTCTTGTGCATCTCTTTTAGCTACCTTATTTTTTATTTTTTTCCTTTTAGACGAAGAAATTGACACTAGTGCAAAAAGAAAAGATCACTTGACAAAAAGAGAGAAATAATTTCATGGATACCAAGTTCACTTTAATAATAATTAGTATGTGGCACATGCGATGCGTGTGCAATTCAAATAACTAATAATAAAAATAATTAATAAAAAATTTAATATCATAATATGTATATTACTTAAGTAATAAATATATTCTTAATGAAATTTAAGATTTTAGATTCAAAATTTACTTATGCGATGTATGATAATTTTTTATTTTAATATATATAAAATTACCACGTCACATGAAGATAAGAAAATTTTACTAAATTAATTTAGAATTTCACGTAATAATGGTATAGAAATAGATTAGATATATAGGTATAGATTATTATAAACATTCACGGGCTCACTGTATGCACTCACTCACCAACATACTGATGGTCACTGTATCCGTATGGATGCATGGCCACATGAAGACTCGGAATTACTGGTAAAGTTAAAAAGAAGGGGTCTCTTTTTGAGTTTTCAAGGGAATCCTTGGCAAAGGTGAGTGATCATCACTCTCTCTCTCTCTCAGGGTTGGTTCAGAATGTCTTAAATAAATATATTTTTTGATTTTTTATAAATAGATGTATAAAAAAATAAAGAGAAGATATTGATTGATGTGACTCAAAAAAGATAAAAAGATAGACTAAAATAAATTATGCCAAATAAGGCTTTAGAAAACCTAGCCCATTACCATACACCCGCCAACACACGAACCCGTCCTTCCAGTTTGTCCCATTCCTTCTGTCCGATGTCGGAACTCTGTTCCACTTCCCCACTGGAAATGCCTGAGGAATCAAGATTCCCCTTATCTTATTTCCTTCTTGTATTTTCTATTTGCAAGTTCATTGGGCTCATTTTTTGATCTAATTTTGATAATTTAAATTGTTCATATTTTAAGATTTGTCCAGTATATCATATCTGTAAAAAATTAAGTTGATTAGATATTAGAAAATATGTGTTCGGAAAACTCGAACTAAAAACTATTTTTTTTAAGAATTTAATAAACAGTTTTCCGAACATATACTTTTTAATATCCGATCAACTTGATTTTTTACAAGTATGATATACTGAACAAATCTTAAAATATGAATAATTCAAAATATCAAAATTAGGCCTAAAAATAGGCCCAATAAACTTGCAAATAGAAAATAGAAGGAGAGGATCTTGATTCATGCCTCACTACCCATACATGGTCTCACACACAAAACTCACCCAAATCGTTATACATCACTCGTTCATGATTGAAACAGGAATTTTCATATTTACAACATGCAAATTAATTAAGGGTGTGTTTGATTGGGGGATAAGGGGGATTATTTATTGTGCGGATTGTAATTTACACAGTAAATTTAATCTGATGTTTGTTTTTTTTTTAGTCCGTCGGACTGCTTATCCCCCATAATGGGGGATTATATTATCCTAGGGGAGGTGTATGGGACAATTTTGGGAGGATTATTTACTGTTGAAATTAGGTGGTGAAATGACCATTTTGACCCTCTACTATTTAATTATGTATTATATTTAGTAAAATTTAATAAAATTTAAATGTCTCAATTTAAAAATAAAATAATTTTATTTAACTTTTTATTGATGTTTTATTTTTTTTTAAATAATTTTTTTTTTATATTTTATTGATGTTTTATTTTAAAATTTTGTTTATATTTTATTTAATTTCATTATTTAAATGTTAATAGATGTTTTATTTAATTTCATTGTTTAATTATTATTATTTTTAAAAACAAATTTATTTAAAATTTTAATTAAAAAATAATATAAATTTTTATTGATATTTTATTTATTTATTATTTAAAAAAATAAATTTATTTAATTGTGTAAAAAATAAAATAAAATAAATTTTTATTTAATCTAGCTAAAAATAATTAAAATATTAAAGATATGTTTAATATTACTATTACTTAGTAAACAATTGAAAAATGGTAAAATAGTATTTTGTTCATTTATCATATCCAGTCCGTCCAACCAAACGTTGGATTCACTAAAAATAATCATTTCCAAACATCTAATCCCATGAAAAAACAAACACATGATACATATCTAATCCAACCAAATAGTTCGGGAGATTCACAGTCCCAGGACACAAGTCCGATGGATTCTAATCCTCCCTTATCCCATCTGTTCAATCAAACACACCCAGAGTTTTTGCACAAAACTCTCACTGGCTAACGGCAGGCAGGGGAAGAGAATTGTTGCTTGTTTTTGTTATGGGTCTTCTATTTGCAGCTTATTACGTGAAAGCTTAAATTAGTTTAGTAAAATTTTCTTAGATGAAAATAAATTATATCCGAGCAAAATTAGAAGCAAAAATGAAAACTTATAGCTTGCTCATGCAGGAAGGTCAACGAGGTCTAACCTCAAATTCCACTGTTTTCCGTTTCATATACATTTTCAAAAATGTGAGTTTTCTTTTTCAATATAACTCAAGTTTTGTTGGATAATGCAATGGGTTCACATTATATAGTATGGAATTTAATAAGAATTTTACACATAGGGTGTGTTCGGTTAGACGGACTGGATAAGGGAGGATTGTAATCCATCAGACTATTAGTCTCGGGATACACTGTCCCCAGACTGTTTGGTTGGATTGGATTTGTATCCTATGTTTGTTTAGTCATGAGATTAGATGTCTGGATTAGACTATTTTTAGTTAATCTAATGTTTGGTTAGACGGACTGGATAAGGATAAATGTTCAAAAGATTATTTTACCCTTGTAATTTATAATTTGTATTTAATATATAATTTTAAATTTGTAATCTATAATTATAATTTATAATTTAACAACACTAAAAAAATTTAATTTATAAGGCCATAATTTTTAATTTATTATTTTCAATTAAATGAAATTTATAATTTATATTTTTATTTAATATATAATTTTAAATTAACGACAATAAAAAATAATTTTATTTAATATATAAATTAAATTTTCAACAACACTAAAAAAAATTAATTTATAAGGCCATAATTTATAATTTATTATTTTTAAATAAATTTAATTTATAATTTTTTTTATTTAATATATAATTTTAAATTAACAACACTAAAAAAATAATTTAATTTAATATGTAAATTTAATTTTTTAACAACACTAAAAAAAATTAATTTATAAGGCCATAATTTATAATTTATTATTTTTAATTAAATTAAGTTTATAATTTATAATTTAAATTTTTTATTTAATATATAATTTTAAATTAACAACACTAAAAAAATAAATTATAAATATTCAAAAGACTATTTTACCATTTTCTAATTATTTGCTGAGTAATAGCATGGGATAAAATAGATATTTCAGAGCCTAATCTTATAGGATACCAATCTCGTGGAAACAATCCCCCATAAAATAAGATAGTCTTACAAATATGAAATTAATAGTCCGGGACAAAAAAAATAAGACAAACAATAAACTATTAATCCAATAAAACTAATAATCCAATCCCACACTTAAACCTTCAAAAACAAACGCACCCATACTAAGTTGTAATTCGAGTTGGGTCCGTCGCATTATTAGCCTTTAGAATAAACAAATACTAGCATATCATCCGTGCTACGCACGGATTGTGTTTACAATTATCTATATATGTGAATTGCGATTTTTAAATGTCTTCTTTTTTTTTTTTTTTAAATGCCTTCTTTTTTTCCTTTTTTATATTATATTAAAGTTTAATATTTTGATAATAATCATATGTGTTGGACTTTTCAAGAAATTTTTTTTATACTTGTTCTTAATGCATTAAAGTGTTATTATGAGGGATAATAATCATATGTGTTGGGACTTTTTAAGAAATTCATATATGTTGGATTTTAAAGAATTTTTTTTATGCTTGTTCTTAATGCATTAAAGTGTTATTATGAGGATAAGACTTGGGGGTTGGAAAAAGTTAATAAATGCTAAGGTTTTTTTTTTTTTTTAAATCAAAAATTAAGAATTTAGATTGAGAAATTGGAGCTCCCACAAGGCTTGGGATTAAAAACCCCATTTTGCTTAATATATACTAGCCTATCACCTGTGCTATGCACTGAATAATTATAGATATTTTATATTTGTTTTAGATTTTTTTTAATATATAAATTATGTTTTTTAAGATTTTTTATAAAAATAATTTAACAATCTTATCACTAACCACAGTGTATGGGAGAAGTTGAAAAGGGTAATACAGTAACTATACGTGGATTGTATCTATAATTATTTGTATGATGGGATTTTAAATGTTGATTAGGGGATTTTGACCAAATCAATAAATGCAGACATGTGGAAAGACATATGGATTGAAAAAATTTAATAAATACTGATCAGAAGATTTTGACCAAATCAATAAATGCATAAATTTTTTTTTAAATAAAAAATAAAAATATAGAAAATTCAGATTGGGATATTGAAACTCTCACAAGCCTTGGGGGTTAAAAACCCCCTTTTGCTTAATATATAGGATAGATATAGATAGATATATAGTATAGATAGATAGATAGATAGATATTATAAGATGAGAAAAATAAAGTGCTATCTTATTACAATGGAGGAGATCTTATAAAAAAAACGTGTAGACATTAATGCCCTCCTATTTTATTGTGTTTATAATTATCTATATATGTGAATGTGATTTTTAAATGGTTTTTTTTTTTAAATGTCTTCTTTTTTTTCTTTTTTATATTATATTAAAGTTTAATATTTTGATAATAATCATATGTGTTAGACTTTTCAAAGAATTAAATGTCTTTTTTTTTTATTATATTATATTAAAGTTTAATATTTTGATAATAATCATATGTGTTGAACTTTTCAAGAAATTTTTTTATACTTGTTCTTAATGCATTAAAGTGTTATTATGAGGGATAATAATCATATGTGTTGGGAATTTTCAAGGAATTCATATGTATTGGATTTCAAAAAAAAATTTTTTATACTTGTTCTTAATGCATTAAAGTGTTATTATGAGGGAAAAACTTGGGAGTTGTGAGAAGTTAATAAATGCTAAGATTTTATTTTTTTTTAAATCAAAAAATCAGGAAATTTAGATTGGGAGATTGGAGCTCCCACAAGGCTTGGGGTTAAAAACTCCATTTTGCTTAATATATAGTATAGATAAAATTAAGTTTATAATTTATAATTTAAATTTTTTATTTAATATATAATTTTAAATTAACAACAACAAAAAAATAATTTATAAATATTCAAAAGACTATTTTACCATTTCCTAATTATTTGCTAAGTAATAGCATGAGATAAAATAGATATTTCAGAGCCTAATCTCATAAGATCCTAATTTCATGGAAACAATCTCCCATAAAATAAGATAGTCTCACAAATATAAAATTAATAGTCCGGGACAAAAAAAATAAGACAAACAATAAATTATTAATCCAATAAAACTAATAATCCAATCTCACACCTAAACTTTCAAAAACAAACGCACCCATACTAAGTTGTAATTCGAGTTGGGTCCGTCGCATTATTAGCCTTTAGAATAAACAAATACTAGCATATCATCCGTGTTACGCACAGATTGTATTTACAATTATCTATATATGTGAATTGTGATTTTTAAATGTCTTCTTTTTCTTTTTTTTTAAATGCTTTCTTTTTTCCTTTTTTATATTATATTAAAGTTTAATATTTTGATAATAATCATATGTGTTGGACTTTTCAAAAAATTTTTTTATGCTTGTTCTTAATGCATTAAAGTGTTATTATAAGGGATAATAATCATATGTGTTGGGACTTTTTAAGAAATTTATATGTGTTGAATTTTAAAGAATTTTTTTATACTTGTTTTTAATGCATTAAAGTGTTATTATGAGGGTAAGACTTAGGGGTTGAGAAAAGTTAATAAATGCTAAAGTTTTTTTTTTTAAATTAAAAAATTAAAAAATTTAGATTGAGAAATTAAAACTCCCACAAAATTTGAGATTAAAAATCACATTTTACTTAATATATAGTATAGATTAACGCAATACATTTGTTTTCTGGTTTTTTAAGGGGATGCAATTTGGAAGTTTGTGATAAGCGTCAATTGTAATCATTGGGATCATAGGTAGGTAGCTAGGTGCCAATTTTGTAAATGATTGGAATTTTATTGTGTACGTTGTAGGCATTTTTGCTAGTTTTTAATGCTTCAAATTTATTTTAGATTCTAATTTTTAAGATATAAAGTCAGCTCTAATAAGTTGATAGTGAATTTTACGTAATGTAATATTTTAGTCTTAGTTTGTTTTTTTATTTTTTTTTTCTCCTTATCATCATGTCATTAGTACTCTATTAAAATATTAAAATTAATATTCTAAATAATTACTGTTTATTTTATCTAGGTTTAATAATTAGTAGGACAGCCAATGTGGTAAAAGTCTATTGTTCAATGATCTATAAAATAAAAAAAATTGTCAGGCAAAAATTGCTTTTAAAAAAAAGAAGTGAGATCTGTTCTCATTTATTTTTTTAAAAAATGTTTGGTAGTTTGAATTTATATAGTCTAAATGATTTAAATGTATCAAAACAAAGTCGTTTTATCTCCAAAACGATATCGTTTTGAGACATTCGAGTCATTCAAGCCATGAAAATTTAGGTTACCAAGTATTGTTATATTTTTTTGATAGGTACTTGTTCTCATTTATACTATATTTTGGTTTGGAATGATCTAAATAAATGTACTTTTTAACTTTTTATAAAATATGAATTGCTATGGGAGATTGAGGGATGAGAAGTGAGTGGGGTTTGGAGGGAAGAGAAACATTCATTGCAGAAGAGTGTATTTGAAAAATGTTAGAGATTGTAAATATTTTATCAAATGTACTTGTTCTCATTTATACTATCTTTAGGGTTGGTTTGGGATGATCTAAGTAAGTGTACTTTTTGATTTTTTATGAAATATGGGTTGGGTTTGAAGTGATGTGATAGAGTGATGATATGACTTCAATAAGTTGATGTGACTTAAATAGGATAGTGACTTTTTAACTTTTTTAAGTTATAACAAATAAGGCCTTAAAATTTTACATACAAGTTTTAATTTATAAATTTATACTTTAAGTCTTAGGCCTTGTTTTAGTTAAAAAGTCAAAAAGTTACTAAAAAATCAAAAAGTCAACAATCTATACCAAAAAGTCAAAAAAATTATATTTTTCTCTCTACTTTTTGCACATCTTTTCATAAAAAATCAAAAAGTCATCTCAAACATACTAATTTTTTTTATATCATATTTTAGTCAAAAAGTTACTAAAAAAGTCTGTTCCCAAACGAGACCTTAATTAAGATTTTTTAAAATTTTCAAGTCTCATTAAATTTTTAATAATCGAAATTTTCCTTCAAATAATTATTATTCATCATTATAATTATATATGAATGAATATGATAATTTAACATTTATTTTGATTTGCAAAAATTTTAATATATAACTCATAATGTTCATCCATATTAGATTATTGGTGTTTTTGGTCTATTTTGAAGCCATTATCAATTAATTGTCAACGCAAACATTATTGCTCTTCATTAAAGAAGAGGAGAAATACAGTGTAGTTGCAGGCGGTTGGTAAATGGTTGTGATAGGGTCTCCGAGAGATTGATTGAAGCCAAAGCCATGAAGAAGCAAGAGACCACAACAAGAAGAAGAGCTGAGAGCAAGAGCAGCGGTCTTTCTTTTTCGACGACCCCGTCTCGGCTTAGGGCCGCCTCCTCTAACTCTAAAGCGAAGGACTCGCCGTCGCCGACCAAACCCCAGACACCCCTCAATCTGAATCTGAATGGGAATCTGAACGAGAATGGAAATAATAATGGGGTATTATCACCATCCCCAAATCCAAGAGCCAAGTCGGTTCCTCCTCCTCCTCGGGATGCATATTTACACAACAACAATAATCAAACGGCAAGGAGGAGGCCTCTTCCTCTCCTTGTTCTCAGCAAACCCAAATCTCCATCACAATCATCTCAAAAGGGTAAGGATTATTTTGAGCAGGAGCGGTCAAGGCCGTGGGTCGGTCCGGCAACCGTCCTGTTGTCGAGCAATTCGCTCGTCCTCGTCCTCTTCCTCGTCGGCAGCGGCTTACTACTAGTACCACCACCACCACCTATCCTAATTCTACTTCTAACTCTAATAATAAGGTGAATGAATCTGATGATTTGGATTGGAAGAAAAGGGCAGAAGAATTGCTGGAGAAGCTTGACCGGAATGAAACCTTGATTACCAATTTACAGTCTGAGGTATTGGAATTGAAGACAGAGTTGGATAAAGCGCAGAGCTTCAACGCAGAGCTCCAATCACACAACAGCAAGCTGTCCGAAGATCTTGCCGCTGCCCATTCAAAGATTGCTACTCTCTCTACTACTACCACTACTACTCCTCCTCCTCCTCCTCCTCCTGATCAGGTGAGCATTTCGAATCCATCATTGACTAATATCGTAACCAATTTGGGTTCTACATATTTGGCTTCTTCAATGGTCCGAGTCGCAGATGCGTGTTTCGATAGAGGTAGCTCCCTTTAAATTTTCTTCCTTTGGCTTTCCCATCCTCCAGTTGAGTTTTCGTTCTAAGATACGATGCAGTATGCCATGGAATAATCATCACTTGATTTACTACTTCTCAAAATTTCCGACTTTTTTTTTTTTTTTTGAACAGGTAAAATTTCCGACTGTTGATCTCAAAGGAAAGCCAGATTCTATATTTATCCCCAAAAAAAATAAATAAATAAATAAATAAATAAATTTGAAGAAAGCCAGATTCTAGTGTTTAATTGAACAAAAATTTCCCCATCTCTTCAATTATTATTGTTTTATTTATTTTTTATTTACCCACCAGCACCCCCCTAATGTTTTGATTTTCTGGATGAAGAGGGAGTCTGGCGCGGAGTACCAGAGTCATAGATTTAAAGATATTCAGAAGCTCATTGCCACCAAATTGGAACACTCCAAACTCAAGAACGAGGCAATAAACAACGCAAGTCCTACTAGGGTGCTAACGACACCATCTACAAAGCCCATACCCATAGCCATGGATGTACAGAGCAATGTTCCAGCATGCCACTTGCCACTGCCACCACATCCCCCTCCCCCTCCCAATCCCCTCCCCCTCCCCCTCCCCGACCTAGAGCCCCTGGCAAATCAGCTATCACCCGGAAGGATCCACCAGTTGTAGAATCTCGTCACGTGTTAACAAAGTGTGACAGGAGCAGTAACCCTTCAGGATCAGGGAATTGTGATAAGCCCTTGATCATTAGTGCACACAGTAGCATAGTTGGAGAAATACAAAAACGTTCGTCGCATCTTTTAGCTGTAAGCATTTTAACTTTGCTTATGATTATGACTCGAAAGAATTTTACTTTTGATTTGTTATTTGTGTTACTGTTAATGTTGCCGCCTTTGTTGGAACTGTTAGTGACTGACTCTTCTCGTAGATAAAAGTAGACATTGAAACAAAAGGAGAGTTTGTAAACAGCCTTATCAAGAAAGTGGTGGATGCTGCTTACACGGATATTGAAGATGTTTTGAAATTTGTGGATTGGCTTGACAATCAACTCTCATCATTGGTAATTTCTCCTTGCCAAAAGTTGACAGGCTTTGTTAGGGTTTCAATGACAATAACAACACATGCTGCAGGATTTGTTAGGGTTTCAACACTTGCTTTTATCTATTCAGTGTGTTCTGTTTACATCTCTGGTACTCCATTTAGGAATGTATGAAAAAGTGTTTAAGAAGGCAGCGTCGCCATCTTGTTATCTATTAAAATGTTATGTTGTCATTACTACTGCACAGTATTATGTCACTTTATATACGGTGGAGGCAAATTGACGCTGAGCAATCTAGAGGCATGTATTAAGAGGTGGTGAAAGAGTGATTTTATTAAAATGGTATCCTAGTTTGTGCTATATAATTCTTGTATCCCTTTGCACTAAATGAGAACGTAGTTGACTGATAGAGTTATTTTGTTGATGGTAACATGCTGTTTGACTAGTGGTAAAAATTTAATTGGTGCTACAGATTTGTATTTTGTTTTTTATTCTTTTAATTATTTGCCTATTATCTTATTTTTTTACAGGCTGATGAGCAGGCAGTGCTTAAGCATTTCAATTGGCCTGAGGAGAAAGCAGATGCCATGCGAGAAGCTGCAGTTGAATATCGTGGCCTCAAACTTTTAGAAAGTGAAGTTTCTTCCTACAAGGATGATGCTAGTGTTCCATGTGGAGTTTCCTTGAAGAAGATGGCTGGCTTACTTGACAAGTATGAACATTGAGAAACAATACTACATTGTATTTCTTCATCCACAATTATCCAGTTTGAAATGGACAAGATTTTAATTAGTTGTTGCTCCATGTCATGGTGCTAGGTCGGAGCACAACATACAAAAGTTGATTAAGCTGCGAAACTCAGTTATGCTTTCTTATCAGCACTTCAAAATTCCAACCAACTGGATGCTTGACTCTGGAGTTATTAGTAAGGTTTGTTTTTATTCAAAACTCTTTCTTGCAAGATGTTACTCTTCAAATGAATTGAAGTGACTGTTTCATACTTCTGTCCTCGACTATAATGTACATTGTCAGTAGCAAGATTAATATCTCAGAAAGCATGACTCCAGTTTCAGGATCTCATTGGGCCCCTGCTACCCACACTATGTGTGCATTTAATAGATACTAAGAATTTTACGAGAAGAAAATTTTAGAATAAACTATGAGAAATAAGTCGGACTTCATGTTGCAAAGAAAATTATATATATTTATATATTCCTTTTTGTTAATAATAGAAAACTAAATAAGATACATGCACTTTTTTTCAGTATGAGTTCTATATTGATTTCTGAGCCTTTCTTGTGCTGTAATATCAACATGCTGATCAGCTTCATGTTCTTCCCATCTATGAGTTCACAAAATGTTTAGGGACTTGGCAGTACCAGTTGGATTGGAAGAAAACAACTTGCTTACTTCTTTGTAAAAGCTTAAGACTATGCATCTAAGATGTAGAGTTTGTCGACATTGTCAAGCAACTTCTTTGACAGTATTATCTGTAGTCATTATACTCAAATTTGTCAGAATACTGCCAATTGAAGTCACTGTATTCCTCGTGTTGTCTATAGTTTAGTCTTCTAAAGGAGGAAATATAGTATCTGGTTGGAAACCTGATTCTCTAGAGATTATAGTGATTAAGACCATTTGTCCTGGAGTGCACCAAAAAATTACTTGATCTTGTCTGAGCAGTATTGAATTCTTTGAGGTTTCACTTGTAGGATATCTATCTTCATTGACAGTCTATTGCCTTCTATGCGGGCCCATGTTGAAATGTAATGTATGGAAACTGACCTGTATATTTAAGTCTCTCCAGATAAAGCAGTCTTCTATGATGCTTGCCAAGATTTACATGAGGAGAGTACTAGTGGAGCTTGAATCTATCCAGTACTCGGAAAGGGAATCCACTCAAGAAGGCTTACTGATACAGGGTGTGCATTTTGCTTATAGGGCTCACCAGGTGTGTGAACTGAAATCCAACACATTTTTTGTTTTAGTTTTTTTTAGAAGTAAATGTAATGCATTATTATGATGCCAACAGGGTGAAACCTTGTATACATGATGTATACAAGTGGCAAACCAAAATTCAACACATTGTTCCTGTTCTTATGATTGTATGCAAACTACAGTAACCTCAAAAGTTGACATTGCTCTGGTACCTTGCATTGTCTCCACATCTGTTGGGAAGATAGTGGAATAATTGTATGTGGTAGGTACCTTCTATTCATCCTAAAGAGCAGCAAATCGTAGGAAGGCACTACTTTAAATACTGTAACTTCTGGAAAGAGTCATCCATGTGTTTAGATGAATATCTTTCCTTTCTCTGCAAGCACAACCAAAAAAAGTTGGAATGCTTGCATCTGTTATCTGGATTTTTTTTGGGGGGGGGGATTTGGGAAACATTATTAAATGGTTGAGATGTATGTATGGTGCACTATTTTGACAGGTTATGCTGCAATTAACTTTCAATTTGTGGCATTTGTTGTTAGCTATGAAGCATGGATGTGATGTGAGTACTAGATATGGAAACTACATGATATGAACACACTGATACGACATCTTTAAAATAATCAGAGAAATATAGTGAAAATAAGAAAATATGAATAAAACAATTTTGTAAAAGGGTTTCTTATTAATGTTTCAAATATACAAGGGCATGGACTTGTATGGTTTTATTCATGTTTGTCCTTGTTGATGCAAATTATTTTTTTACAACTAAAAAACCCAAAAAAAGAAAGAGAAATGTTTTATAGCTCGAAAAATTTTCCCCGAATGGCCCGTATTGATGAAACGACGTCGTTTTGGCAAATTTTTTTTTTCTTTTTTTTTTTCTTTTTCTTCCTCGTTTATATCTGAACAGGGGGAGGGAGAGAGAGAGAGAGAGAGAGAGAGAGAGGATGAGGGAAGACAGACGGAAACAGAGAGAGAGAGGCGACGGTGACGGCGGGGTGGTGTGACGGTGATGGCGGGGCGGGGCGACGGTGATGGAGGGTGCGACGGTGGATGGTGATGGAGGTTTAGACTCTGTTTTCTCTCTTTTTTTTTTTTTTATCTGGCTCTGAAGATGAAGATGTGTTGATGATGGTGATGATGAAGATGTTGTTGATGATGATCCAGATCTTTTTTTTTTTTTTTTGGCTTTGAAGATGAAGATGATGTGTTGAAGATGGTGATGATGAAGATGTTGTTGTTGTTGTTGTTGATGATGATCCAAATCTGTGGGTGATCAGATCTGTTGTTGTTGCTCATTTTTTTTTTTTCTCTGGCTCTGATCTGTGGGTGATCAGATCTGTTGTTGTTGTTGTTGTTGTTGATTGGGTTTGATTTTGATTTTGTGTTCAATTCTGTGGATGATCAGATTTTGGGTTTGATTTTGTTGTTGTTGATTGAGTTTGCCTTTTTTTTTTTTTTCTGGCTCTGATCTGTGGGTGATCATACTCTTCTTCTTCTTCTTCAGACAAAAGAGAAGGAAAAAAAAAAATCCCAAAACGACGTCGTTTTGGGATTTCGGGGGATTCGAGCTCTCCCCCATTCGAGCTACGTAGCGGAGTCGAGAAATTTAGACAGTCAAATGTTAGGCTCTATTTGCTGAACCTGTATATCGTTGATAATTTTACACAAAAGTCCCACTAACAGGAGTTTACTACCCAACTTATCAACCACATCGTTTCCCGCTGAGCATACTGCAACGTGTGCCCACAAGTGTTTGTTTCTTCTTATGTGTGTAATGTTTTGCATGAATCAAATAGCCACATCTAAAACCAAGATTGATTGGTTTCTTCTTGTGTATGTGTTTTGTAAATGCATGGAATGCTCTCCAAAGTCTTCATGTTCCAAGATGAACATATCAAGTACTTCAAGTTCTAAATACAGTTAGATGTGGGGCTGCATCTGAAACGTTGCTGATCATCATTGAAGCTTTAAAATGAATGGACAAACTTTAGTGTTACTTAGCTTATAACTTTAGCAAGTAGTTGACTTTTCCTTCAACTCCCAATAAATACTAATTTCCCCTTACCATAAGCCAAGTTTACATTATTTATCTATTATTTGATGGATTGGAAGTTGATAATTACTACTTAGAAATTGTGATATATTTAGCTTGGAGCTTCCCCTAGATGAAGCTGGGAAGCATGCACTGTCAAATTTACAACATTTTCTACATTTCTAGTAGTTGGTTTAACTTATGTGCCACTATGGTATATGGCCCATGGTTGTGAGAAAATCTGTATTTCGTGAAGGCAGGGCTCCTTGCGATGCAATATGCTCAGTTGTTGGGTCTGTATCAGGGAAGTCTGGAAATATTACGCTGCATTTGGGATATATTTAGCCTAATTCTAATCTAGGAAGCTAGTTTTGTCTGAAATGTTTGTTGAGTACATATAACACTCTTGTTTTAGTAGAGACTAAAGAAGGTTTAACTATGTGCGACAGTACGTTGGGATCTGCAACAACTTTCCTAATGAATTGTGTTTTTACATGCTTGCAGTTTGCTGGAGGTCTTGATTCAGAAACATTGTGTGCTTTTGAAGAGATAAGACAACGTGTCCCAGGACACCTTCGAGGATCTCAAGAACTGTTGGTTGGCATACCATCATCATAAGACTAATTTCAGACTTCATCATGTGGACTTCAAATTTTCATAAAGACTAGTGACTAAGCCCTTCTTTTTTTTCTTTTTTCTTTTTTTTTGTGCCCATCCTCACCCTCAGAAATGTGTAGTGAATTGTTTGTGAAGGCATTTAACGGCTGCAGGAAAAATATGGATAGTGCTGTAGAATGAGATCATGGACCTGCGATATAAAACATTGAGTGGATAGTGTTATATTGAGCACAGATAAAAAATTCATTGGCAAGTATGCTCTGCTGTTGCACATCCAAGCAGGTCCAAACAGATGATGACATGGGGACTTATAATTCAAAGATCCATCTATGGACTAATTGGAACAAAGTATTACATGGGGTTTCCTCTCAAGTAAAGCCTTGACTTCACTTGTTCGTGTAATTCCCTTGTAATAGTTTTATCAAGATCCCAGGTAATCTAGGGACCAGGGCATTGTGAGGTTATGTTACATAGTTGAATAATTTCTTATTCGAGTGACTATTCCCTTACCCCCAAGGAATTGTTGACGTTGTTGTCGTTTATTCTTTGATGATTTATATACATCAGACACAAATCGAACCAGTGAGAACTCAGCTCTTATCGTGTTTGTAGTACTCTAATCCATGTCTATACCTACTCTTGAAAGATGGAAAGAACTGAAATTATTATGGC
Organism: Camellia japonica; assembly: GCA_030407325.1. Classification (NCBI taxonomy): domain Eukaryota; kingdom Viridiplantae; phylum Streptophyta; class Magnoliopsida; order Ericales; family Theaceae; genus Camellia; species Camellia japonica. Next base: position 2,534 of record JAPPVO010008232.1, on the reverse strand, counting down.
CATATGAAATTGTTCTTGTTTGGTAGTAGGGAACTTAGGAGAGGAAAGATGTAATCCCTGTGAGGCTGTGACCAAGAGCAGCACACATGGACATGGCGGGCAATTAGTTAGAGCAGCGGATACTATATCAAAATTGATTGCAAAAGACGGGAAATCAGTGACATTCAAATTACCTTATGGGGAGGTCCGTTTAATATCTAAAAACTGCTTAGCAATAGTTAGATAAGTGGCAAATGTTGGGATGAACAAAAACAGTTTGCGTAAAGCTGAATACAAGCGTAGGCTAAAATATTGAAGTTGCTTTTTTAACTACTAAACTGCATTCAAGTATGCAAATCAAGCAGGTTTTCTTTTTCTCTTTATTATTATTATTATTATTTTATTTGTGTGTGTGTGTGTGTGTGTGTGTGTGTTTAGCAAGCAAATCAAAGAGTTACAAGCAGAGTAGCTTGGCTCTCTCTACCAATCAAATTTTATGGGACATGTATATATATATAGAAAAATGATATATAATTTTACTTTTTAAACTTATTTTTTAGACCTAATGATATGTAAGAGAGATAACTGACTAATGATTAGAGAACATATAAGAAAAAATTATTTTAGATATTCTAATTAATTGTCACATGATTGAATTTAAAAAATGAGTCTAACTTTTGAATTTTAATAGTAATGCCCATGTAAAATATGTGACATTGTTATCTCTGTCAAAGAGAATGGGTGTGCACATACCAGTTCTTTTTCTTTGCTTGATCAAACGTAACTCATGCGTAGTGATAAATAAGTTTTGGGTTCACATACCACACAATAATGTTCTGTCGTTATCAATGTTTTAATTGTAGAGTGAGTTTGGTTTCTCAAAGTGGGATGAGAATTTTGTCATTTGAGTTTTAATTGGTTTTATTTATTTTTGAATTGATTGTATATTGACTTTTGAGCAGGTTTACTGGTTTGTAAGTGGTTTGTTCATTGGTGTTTTTTGCAAGGAAATTTTTTTTGTAAAGTTTGAGCAGGTGATGAATGTTTGGAAAGGATTATTTGGTTATAAGGATACATAAAGAGTTAATCAAGGAGGGTAAATACGTAAAGTTCAGGGTTAGTGTTTGTTTCAGGAGGCTCTAAATGGGGAAATTCTATTTTCACACACCTAATTAGCTTAGGGCAGACATTTAATAAAATATTAATTTAATGACAATTATATGCTAAATAAAAATGATCATAATAGACATTTAGCAATATCCGTAATATTATATGAAAAAATTTTCTGTACACATCTTTTAAGAACAAAAGTATCTCAATGTACACTTTTGAGTAAAAAAAAAAAAAATCCTAATTTTTCTATTGTTGTCACCTTGCTGGTTAAGTAGTTACTATTTTTTTTTAGGGGATCCTAAAAAGCCCAACTTTTGCTTATAGATTCTTGTTTCTGTGGTTACAGATCTGTATGTTCATAATTTATTTGTTCCAGATGTGTTTATGTTGCTTATTTTCTCCTTCCATCATTTTAGTTAGGCCAAGTTTGGCATATATCAAAAAAGTTAAAAAGCTAAAAGTTACTCAAAAAGTTAAAAAGTTAACACTATTCACCAAAAGTCAACAATTACGGCTGCACAACTCCCAATACTAATTTTTCCCTACAAATCAATTTTTACAATTTTTTATTACACATTTTTCCATAAAAAGTCAAAAAGTTAACTCAAACATCTATATTTTCTTCCTCAATTTTTTATTCCAAAAAGACAAAAAGTGCACTTATTTAAGACACCCCAAACAACCCCGGATTTGTAAATACTCCTCTTGGTGGCATATATTTGTAAATACTCGCCAGTTTCAACATCTATGCCATTGTCATCATTGATGCTAATAGGAGTTCTTACTTTTCATCTTGTAATTTTCTTGTTCTTTTTTACTTGAAGAATGTGGCAGTTGTTAAGAACTGCTATTATTTCAAGCTTATTGTTTAATCATGGACTGTGAAATTTCTCTACTGGTCTATTGTTAACTAGGATAAAAATTATTAGAGTTTTGCATTCATTGAACTCATTCGATAAACCCAACCCTTCCAACTCGGTTTTCCAGATTTCGCCATATTTGTTTTGCATTATTGTTGTGTTCTGTAACTGACATGCACACGATACAACAAAGTGAGGAAAAAAAAATTCAAAAAAAAAACATTAAAAAAAGTAAAAGAAACTATTTCCATAGGATAAAAATCATTTCCTTCAATAAGAGTTTTCAATGGAGGTCTTCAATGGAGGAAATTTCACTGACTTTGATCTTTACTTTTGCGTGGTGGAACTGCAAATGTGGAAGTAGGGTCTTAGAAAGTGTGTGAAAGAAGAGTAAAATGGTATGTGTACAATGGTTATGAGTGAAGGGTGTAATTGTAACTTTAAGTGTGTAGAGTGAGAAAATTAGTTAATAATCAAATTAACAAGTGTATGTATTGAGAAAAGATATACACTGAGCTAATTATGTGGAAATAGAATTTCTCCTCTAAATGCACTTCAAAAATTTTGGTTTAGCACCCAATC
>JAPPVO010008231.1:0-50390 GCA_030407325.1 Camellia japonica | reverse complement strand
AAATTACAAATATTCACTTTTCAGACAACAGATCAATATCATTTATATTTGAGTGTAATATGATGCAATGCAATGCAAGGTATGAAATATACACAAATGTAAACACTTTTTCAGACAAAAAGTTTGTTTCATTTCATATCACCTCTTCAAGTACATAAGTTTTGGAAACAAAATCTGCCTGCGGCAGTACAAAGTACCCTAACTACTGACAAAAGGGGAAAATGTAAAAAAGAAAGAAAACAGCAAAATCTGTATCCAATGTCAAAAATGCCTCCGGGGCCGTCAATCTGTCCTGGTCCTCTTCCTGGACGAAGGTCCAGGAGCGTCATCAACAGGGGCACCACTAGGGGCATCACCGTCTGAGCTCGAGTCCGAGCCGTCATCAGTCTCCTCTGCCTCTGTCTCTGCCTCAGACTCATCACCAGAACCGGAGCCCGCGAGCTACTCCCGGCATGAACGCGCCCCCCTCTGGTGCGGGGATATGCTCTGCCATCCCGAGTAGAAATGGGAGGTCCAGCTGGAGCGCCACCTACCGGAGGTATCTGGAAGGGAGGCTGAAAAAGCATGAAAGACAAATGCATCAGTATATATGGAGCAGTTTATCAGTGCAGAGTGCAGTGTATGAGTACAGTGTATGCGGATGCCGTGAGCAGTAAACCAGTGCAGAATACAGTGTGTGAGTACAGTGTATCAGATGCCGTGAACAGTTTATCAGATGTTATGTTATGCATCAGATTATGTAAAGCAGTTTGTGTATGGTTTGAGGCCGTGGTCAGAAAGAACATATCGGAATGCTGTAGAGGGCTAGGAGGTCGAATGTCCGCTGTAGCATCCCCATTATGGAGGCATTCATCTCCAATGACTGCCGGGTGTACTCAGAAGACGCCTGCAAAAGTATCAGATGCATCAATATTCTGTGGAATATCAAATAAATTGAAATGAAATAACAGTGCAAGATGAAGAATGCAGTAATACATACCGGAGGCAAGTCGAGGACACCGACAAACTCGTGGTTAGCTGGTGGAGGAGCGAAGGGGATCTGGTAGGTCGCCCCACCCTCCCTCTGAAAGTCAATGAAGCGGGCAGAGCAGGCCAACCGGTCCCTCGTCCCCTCTGCCTCCGCCCCTGTCACGGACTCGAGCTCTCCTCGATCCTCCAGCTCCTACTCCGGCCGCTGGCGCCGCCACTCTCTCCGCTCAGCTCGGCGACCGCTGCTCAGAGGACGCATCAGGAAAGCCCGGACGTACTCCGAGTAGTCGCCCTCGCCTCTGAAGCCGTCCGCCTCCCAGCCGATGGTGTAGTCCGCCATCTGCTCGGCAGTAAAGCGCTCAGTATCCCGCATGTGCTCAGGAGGGTGCACCGGGACTATCTGCTCAGGCAAGCCTAGGGTCTGACGTAAGAAGCGCTCACCCAGGTACCAAGCTCGACAGACCGGGCCCTCGAGCAGAATCCGGTAGCGTGAGGTCTCATCGCACCGGCAAACCGATCCCGCGCACGGCTGGCAGTGGAGCCCAAGGCTGCCAGGTGATCTGAAAATGCAATACAGTTTGTTATCTACTGTTAGTGAAATATACAGCGGAAAGGCGAAGCTTAAACGAACTGCAAGTAAAACATACCTCGGCAGGGGTGATGGTGTCGAAGTAGCGGCGGAAGAAACTGAATGTCTCCCGTGGCCTCCGGGTGCATCTCCCGTCGAAACGGCGTGAGAAAGGGACCACCAGAGGGGTCTCCGCCACAGAAACATGAGCGAGCCTAGGAAAGTAGGCGTAAACCCACAACTGCAAGATGAATACCAGTGCATTTGTCAGATAAAGCAGAATACAGAATAGAAAGCAGAAATAGCAGAGCTGTGTGTTGTGCAATGTAAAAGCAGAGTATCTGTGTACAGTGTGAGCAGTGTATAGTTAGTGTAAAGCAGAGTATGTTGTGCCATGTGTACAGTATACAGCAAGTGCAAAGCAAACTACAGTGTGTGCAGTGTGCAGAGTATAGAAATAAAGAACAGAAATGAAAGGCAGGAAAGAAAGCATACCTCCCAAGCCCGCCAGTAGCCTTCGAGTAGCTGGCCACTACCGCGGGAAGCCGAGCTCATGTACCCGTAAAGTGGCCAGAGCGGCGCCCCCCAGTCATCGCGAAGTATGTGCCGGACGTCCACCAGTGCGTTGAGAAGGCAAAGAGGCACTGTATTCGCCCGGTCGGCGAAGAGGGTCGTCCCAAAGAGGAACATGAGGAAGCCACGTGCATACCTCTCTACGGCCTCCTGGGTCATCGGAGCTGCGCCAACGAGGAGGGGCTGGACCCTGAACTGCACCTCGAACCAAGAATACCTGACGTAGCCAGGGCGCGCAAGAGGCGGTGCCGCGCCAAGGAGGTAGACCTGAGCCGCGGTCCACTCATCCATCAATGTCGAAAGGGATCAGATCACCCCCTCTACCCCGATACCGGTGAGCACCGAGAAATCGTAAGGGGTCATCGTCATGTCCCCAGCTGCAGAAAGATGAAATGAATCGGTGGTGTCCCACCACCTCTCTGCCAGAGCGGCCAGAAGAGGTCTGCACGCCGTGAGCTGGGAGAGTCCCCTGCAGAACGCGCTAAAGCCAGCCTGGTCGACAATGTGGCGAACCGCGTCAGGTAGCTCATCATACCACGTACGAGCGACGACATTCCCATACCCCGGATGGTATGGGAATCTCCCTGTTTTCAAACAAGAAATTGCAAAGCAGTATGAAATGTACAGTTTTTGTAGGGACAGTCAAAATCAGTGCAAATGTGGCATGCGTGCAAGTTTTTCAGATTTAAACAGATATCGGGTGCCAGTGTGTTTACAGCGAACTACAACATGTGATGCGTCAGTGTGTTTGAGTGGCTCGGTGCAAATGTGGCATGCGTGCAAGTTTAATCAGATTCAAACAAGTACCGGGTGTCGGTGTGCTTTTAGTAAACTACAACGTGTGATGCGTCAGCGTGTTTGTGTGGTCCAGGGCAAATGTGGCATGCGTGCAATATTTTCAGATTCAAACAGTTGTCGGGTGTTGGTGTTTGCAGTGGAATGCGGTGTGTGCCGTGTGTTTGGGTGATTGAGGCTAGTGCAGTGTGTGTGCATGTGTCCATCTTAAACAGATATCAATTGTAAGCATGATTGCAATCGACTACAGTGAACAGTATATCAGAACCAAGCAGTTAAAGAACGAAAACAACTTTGACAGTTAACAGTTCTACATTGCAGAAGATAAAACAGAAAAGAGTGTTACCTCGGAAGCACCGAAGGATAGGTGGGAGGTCGGCTCGCGTAGGAGGAGCTCCGGGTCCAGTGCCATGTCGAAGCTGCGAAACTGGCACAGTCCGTCAGGTGGTAGAACATGGATCGCCGGCCGGTAGGTCGCCGGGTCGAATGGGCGCTCGCTCAACGGGAGAAGCTTGACCCCGGGATCCATCTCGTGATCCGGGGGAGTCCCGACGTGTGGAACATCGTCAGCCATGGCAATGGTAGTGAGAAAATGGCCGGAAAAGCCGGAATGTGAAAAGTCAACCGAAAAAGTCAACCCCGAGCGGGCCGAAAATGGCCGGAAAGGTCAGAAGGTGGAAAGGCACGGAAATGAAGAGGAAGTCGAGGGGAACAAGTCCCGAAAAAGTGCAAATAGCAAAGGATGCTCCGAAACGGAATTTCAATCGGTGGAAAATGTCCGAAACGCGAAGAAAATCGCGAATCCGACGACGAAACGGGCTTGGAACGCCGATAAAACAAGGAAAAGAGGGAGGAAAGGCTCTAGAGAGAGGGAGAGAGTATTTTCGGCGGTCAAGAAGTGAAAAAATAGGGTTAGAAACCCTATTTTTAAAAGACCCGTGGTGAATGGCAGAACTGCCCCGATCAGGCATTTTTGGCCGGTCGGCACTATTTTGTGCCGGTCGGCACAATATTGTGCCGGTGGAACTTTTATGCAGCCGGTGGCCAGCCAGTGGCCACCTAGTCCAGCCGGTGATGTTCCTACAGCCTTGTTTAGGCCATGTGGTAAGTTTCTGGTCTTCATAGCTCAAGAAAGTGCAATAAAGTGAATCCCCGATGCTCAACCGGCTTCCGTTTTGACCTCGGATCGTGTCATCTGTGCGCAGCACTCAGATTTAAGCAAAGATTGTATCCTTTTGTATCCTTTTGTCCTTTACAAGACTCAAAAGTTTCCCCGTGTGCGTTGCACGCATCCATCACATTGTCCGGTGCGTCGCATCGCGCCGTCTTGCACGTCCCTTGGGACTTGCACCGTTTTGCACTTTCGTGTGGCATGCGTGTCATACTTGCATTTCATTTTCAATCCAATGAGGTACGTGTGCCTCATTTATCATTTTGCATTTCATTGCATCTCGAGGTACGTGTGCCTCGTTTTGCATCTCATTTGCATTTCATTGCATCTCGAGGTACGCGTGCCTCGTTTTACATTTCATTTTCCATTCAATGAGGTACGCGTGCCTCATTTTGCATTTCATTGCATCTCGAGGTACGCGTGCCTCGTTTTGCATTTCATTTTCCATTCAATGAGGTTCGCGTGCCTCATTTTGCATTTCATTTTGCGTTGCATCTTGAGGTATGCGTGCCTCACTTTGCATTTCATTTGCATTTCATTTTCCATTCAACGAGGTACGTGTGCCTCGTTTTGCACCTTATTTTGCATTTCATTGCATCTCGAGGTACGTGTGCCTCGTTTTGCATCTCATTTGCATTTCATTGCATCTCGAGGTACGTGTGCCTCATTTTGTATCTCATTTACATTTCATTGCATCTCGAGGTACGCGTGCCTCGTTTTGCATTTCATTTTCCATCCAATGAGGTACGTGTGCCTCATTTATCATTTTGCATTTCATTTTCCATCCAATGAGGTACGTGTGCCTCATTTATCATTTTGCATTTCATTTCATCTCGAGGTACACGTGCTTCGTTTTGCATTCATTTGCATTTCATTGCATCTCGAGGTACGCGTGCCTCGTTTTCATTTCATTTTCCATTCAATGAGGTACGCGTGCCTCATTTTGCATTTCATTGCATCTCGAGGTACGCGTGCCTCGTTTTGCATTTCATTTTCCATTCAATGAGGTTCGCGTGCCTCATTTTGTATTTCATTGCATCTCGAGGTACGCGTGCCTCGTTTTGCATTTCATTTTCCATTCAACGAGGTACGTGTGCCTCGTTTTGCACCTTATTTTGCATTTCATTGCATCTCGAGGTACGTGTGCCTCGTTTTGCATCTCATTTGCATTTCATTGCATCTCGAGGTACGTGTGCCTCATTTTGTATCTCATTTACATTTCATTGCATCTCGAGGTACGCGTGCCTCGTTTTGCATTTCATTTTCCATCCAATGAGGTACGTGTGCCTCATTTATCATTTTGCATTTCATTTTCCATCCAATGAGGTACGTGTGCCTCATTTATCATTTTGCATTTCATTTCATCTCGAGGTACACGTGCTTCGTTTTGCATTTCATTTTCCGTCTAATGAGGTATGTGTGCCTCATGACCATTTCAGTCTTGCATCTTGAGGTATGCGTGCCTCACTTTGCATTTCATTTGCACTTCATTTTGCATTGGATCTTGAGGTATGCGTGCCTCACTTTGCATTTCATTTGCATTTCATTTTGCGTTGCATCTTGAGGTATGCGTGCCTCACTTTGCATTTCATTTGCATTACATTTTGCATTTTGCATCCATGAGGTATGCGTGCCCCATCTTGCATCTCATTTTGCATTTTATCGCGCTATTTTGCGCACCTCATTGTTCCCCCCCGGTCTGGCGAGACCTTAAACACGCACGGTCTAGGAGACCTTAAATCCTCGGAAGGTGCGAGACCTTCGGTGCATTTCAAAGATGTGCGTTGTTACGCACTTTAGTTCATTCGCATTGTCATGCATCTTTCGATCTACATTTCAGTTCAAATCTTGGGGTACGCGTGCCTCAATTCCTTGAGGCATGCGTGTCTCATTTACATATCATTTTCCATCCCTTCATGGCATGCGTGTCTCACTTGCATCATACATCGCATTGTTTTGTTCGCCCCGGTCTGGCGAGACCTTAAACACGCACGGTCTAGGAGACCTTAAATCCTCGGGAGGTGCAAGACCTTCGGTGCATTAAGGTGCGCACCTCATTGCATTTGGCATGCATCGCATCGCGCTGTTTTGCGCATCTCATTGCATTTTGCATGCATCGCATCGCGCTATTCTGCGCATCTCATTGCATTGTTCTGTGCATCACGGTCTAGGAGACCTTAAATCCTCTGAAGGTGCAATTCCTTTGGTGTTTGTCGTGCCCGAACGACTTTCGGTGGTCTGGTAAAGCCACCCTTCTGTTTTTGCGGTGAGTTCCTAGAAGACCAACTGGGACGGTGAAAACTAGAGTTGGAATGGCTTATGCCTAGAACGCAAAGGTTCGGGATTTCGAGACTAAGTCTGGTTTAATACCCAGGGGGTGTACCCTCGGCTTGAAATCTGTATGGAAGCCCCATAGGTTGAGGCGGCATGTTTACGCCTCGATTCTGGATACTGAACCAACCTAGTATATCGCCCTGTTGGTAAGATAGGGAAAACTGCAATCATAGTCGCTGCATCATAGTGCATATGTCATGCATCATTTGTAAATACTGCATATGTCATGCATTTCAAAAAAAATCCAAAAACAAAAAAAACACATGCATATGTCATGCATCATTGTAATACTGCATATGTCATGCATCATTTGTAAATACTGCATATGTCATGCATTTCAAAAAAATTCAAAACAAAAAAAACGTGCATAGTGCGTTGTCATGCATATCATTGTAGTATAGTGCATATGTCATGCATTTTCTGTAAATATCCATTTCCGTTGCATCGTAGTTGCATGCACCCATTGCATCACTTCCATCCATGGCTTGCGCCTTTCCAGGTTGAGTTTGGTCTGGTATGTGCCCCTACTTTTCACGTCGAAGCACAGTTTTTGTGTACGCGCCTATTCCTTGATGAGCTTGGTTTGAGGGTTGCGGCACATTTTCTGTGTTAGACGCGGTTCGTATGCGTACATGCCCTTCCTAGGCAAAACTTAGTTTGGCCTGCGTGCCATATCCATTGTATCCATTGTAGTTGCATGCATCCACTGCATCATCTTCCATTTATGGCTTGCACCTTTCCTTGTTGAGCTTGGTCTGGTATGTGTCCATACTTTTCACGTCAAAGCACAGTTCTGCATGTGCATCGCGCCTACTCCACGCTGGTATGTTGGTTTGAGGTTGCAGCACCTTTTCTGTGTTAGACATGGTTTGTATGTGTGCATGCCTTTCCTAAGCGAGATACGGTTTGGCCCGCGCGCCATAATCGCCATTGCATTGTAGTGTAATTATTGCGTCCGGCATTAGGATCATTATTCCCTCCCCAGCGGGTCGTTTCCCCACTTATGTCAATCCACCCAATACTTGTCCTTGTGTCCGTCTACATCACTCATAGTTCTGCATGTGTATCGCGCCTATTCCACGCTGGTATGTTGGTTTGAGGTTGCGGCACCCTTTTCTATGGTAGACGGACTTGTTACTTCCATCAATCTATTTGACATTTGTGTGGTTTTGAACCGCTTACGATTGAATCATGATTCAATTGCCCTGCATGTAGTTTGCATGGTTTCAATTGCATTGCATATTATTTGCATTATTCATGCATCATTTTGTATATATTGCATATCATTTTGCATTCATCATCGCATTGTCATGCATGTTGCTAACAACATTGTACCTGTTAAGTTTGTTTTCTTTGCAGGCACGATATTGTATGTACGGCTCATTTGAGGCCGGTGCAACCGGACGAGCCGCACAGGTATTGTATCCTCCGAGTGAGACGTATTGAGAATTGCATAATTCTCTTACATCCTTTCTGCATTGTAGTGTAGATTGGTGTATGCTAGCTTATAACTGTCGCATGTGTGCTTCATTACAGCTTTCTTTGCATGATCATAAGTTATGCTCGGCCTTTTGCATCGTCAGTTGCATCTTGCCCCCGCCTACGGGCGCATACCTTATCTGCGGCTTGTATGCCTGTGCCTGAACTACGCTGGTTTGATTCCTAAAGGGATACGTAGGCAGCTTGCGAGTTCAACCATTTGCGCTTTGTATGTTTGTCCAAGTCTTCGGCCTTGTCAAAAATGGGTCGTCTCTGGGCTTTGACATTCACTCCCGTCATTGTTATGACTTTCGAGTTCTGTCAAAGAGGGGCAACTGTAGACACCCCATTTTTGACCGTCCTCAAGACTTGGACGTCACCGTTGGAACACTCGGTGATTATCCATGTTCGTGTTCGTTTGGAGTTCCGGAGTTCTCGGCTACGCGCCTTGCCTCAGGATCTCCGAACTTGACCGTTTTGTGTCTGGTTTTGCACCAAACACTTGTGCTTTGCCTTGGAGGGGCAGGGAATGCCTTGTGAGGCATCCCCACACACCACCGGCAGTGGCTAGAGGCCACCGGCTGGTTGGTGTTGCCATCGGCACTATATTGTGCCGGTCGGCACTCTTTTGTGCCGGTCGGCAGTCAATTTTGGCAAAATGACCATTTTGCCCTGCCGACTACTTTACAGCTGTTTTTGGAGATATTTTCAGACAGCTTTATAGCATTTGTTTCCCCTCCATACACGTGTATGGAGGGATGAGCCTCTTGGTTAGCTTAACTTGTAAGTTTAGTTGCCTATAAGAGGACCCTTCCTCCTCTTGGCTCAAGGTTGGAAGAAGTTTTGATTTTTAGACATTTTAGACAGAGAAGAAGCTCTGGTTTTAGGTTAGAAGTTTTGTATCTATCCCATCTCTCTTCTTCCCTCTTATTTGTACACTAGGTGTTTGTGACTTACTATTGCTCACAACACCTAGTGTTTCACCTTCCTTTGGTTACTGAGGTTCTAGGGCTGGTTCTTGAAGTTTTTGGTTGGATTTGAGCTCAAGGAAGCAACAACATCAACCTTTGTGAAGGTGGTCTTCAGGGTAAGAAACTACCCCTTTTACCCCATTTTTGCACTCCATTTTTACATAGCTTAGAACTGTTTTTGTGCTTGGTGATCAACACATAAAATTCTTTTTTTTGGTCCTCTTTATTGTTGGTTAAGAGTGTTTTGTGCTTTGGGAGGGTTTGACCACCCTTAGGCCTTGAAAGACCTCATTTTGTGCTATTTTGTGAGAGCTCCGGGATTTTGGTGTTGAGGTCTCTCCACCACTGAAATCTTGAGGGATTTCAGTGGTGAAGATGATGCTTTGAAGTCCCAAGAAGGAGAGGGCCACCCCCTCTCCTTGATGTCCTTGAAAAGGGCAAGTTTTGGCCTCTTAGGGAGCCTTATGTTCAAGTGTGTGTTGAGCATGCCATGGCTGTATTTCATGCTTATATTGCCATGTTATAACTTTGTGTTAAGTTGGTTTTGGTACTCCATGTATGCTTAGCATAGTTGCCTTATAATGCCTTGTAATTCCCTTAACATGCCTTAGGTCGTTAGCCTTTGTTTGAGCATGATTTAGGCTTGGACTTGTGAATGTTTTGTGCTTATTTTGCCATGCTTTAGGTCTGTCCATAGTCGTTTGGATTGATTTTGGCATGCTTAGTATAGCTCCTTTGCATTTGTGGCTTGTAGGGCTTGTATGCCTCAAGTGTGTGAATGTGTAGCATGTGTTGCTTGCATCGTTTTGGTGGTTCGGAACCACCCAACATGTAATATCAGTCCCTTTGGCATGCCCATACGCTTGCCTAAGTCGCCTCTTTATTGCTTAGAAAGCATGTGTTGTATGCTCCTTTGTTTTGGTCATTGTGCATGCCTTTTAATTTAAACTATATAGATGCCATTTAAGTGGTCTTTTGGACTTAGTTTTATGTGTTAAAACTCTGTTTTTGGTCGCCCAATGCATGCCATGTATGGTTGTGTTAAGTGTAGCCCATTACCTCCTTGGCTTGCCTTAAGTGCTTGGACCTTAATTGCATATTTAGCTTGCTTTGTTTCTTGGTTTGGCACCATGTTTAGCATGAATTTCAGAGCTTTACAATGCATGTTAGTTGTCCACACTTAGCCTCTTTTAAGTGCGCTTGATAGTCGCTTGCTTAATACTTAGGTTTGTGCCTTGACATGTGCATGCGTGTACGTGTGTTTGGTCTCATTTCCTTTGCATTATTGGCCACTGATTTTAGGTCTATTTAGAGTTGCCTAGATCACGTCTAAGACCATCATTTACTTGCTTGCATTGCCTCATGTTTGCTTGCATGCTTACATAAGTGTCTTCACATGCTCATGTTGCATATTAGCTAACATGCTTAGGTTGCATTGCATCTTGCATGCATGCCTTGTTCCTTGACTTGGTGATAGGAATTGGGCCTTGTTTTGTTTGGCTTTCATGCATTTGACATGAAAGTTGCATACTTGGTTCTTTAGGCCATCATGCATGAAAATGCGTGATTGGTGGCTCGAGAATCAGGCACATGTCCCTTTGAATCACAAATATGATAAGGGGCATGATTGGTGCATAAATTGCTTGAATTGCATTGCCATGCAAGTTGTTGCCCTCTGCTGCTGTGAGTTGCAGGTTCTGCAGACATTAAGTGCCGGCCGGCAGTATTTAGTGCCGACCGGCAGTCTATTGATGGCCGATGGATGAATTCAGTGCCGGTGACCACATGCTTCAGCCGGTGGTGTTTCCCCTCAGCCGGTGGTGATCCCCATGATTTAAGGGAGCAGTCCTGAGACTTTGGCAGTCTTCAGAGGAGGAAAGCAGGGAAAACAGAGGCAGACTAGGCATGGCAGTGCAATTCCGAGCGGAATCCGAGCACACGCGCATTGAGCCCTCGCCCCGAGGCGGTTTACTGTTTCTTTTCTTAGATTAATTAATTTGTTAATTTAATTAATTTGTAATATTTAATTAGCTTGCATAGTTAATTAATTTGTATTATTATTTTGGTCCCTCCGAGCGAGGGCGAATTTGTAATAAGTGTGGGTGAGTGGTTTGTATGTCTTCCAACCCCCACTTCTTTCTTCCCTTTTATTTACCCGCTTATGACGGTAGATTAGGGCATGTCTATTTTAGCATACCTTATGAAATGCATGCGCGCATCCATGCATTTGTCTAAACATGCACCGGGCTCGGTACATCATACAAACTGCATCGTATTTTCAATTCCAACTTGAATACGTGCGTCGAATGATTGCATTTCACATGCCATTTTAGGATAGCCGAGCCTGTCTAATTGCACTCTATATGCGTCGCATTAGTCATCTTAACATGAGCTAGGTCATGCATGTTTGCTAACTAGCTCCTTGTTTTTGGCACGGAGTACGATGTAAGTATTTTATGCTTTAACATACCACATGCGTGTGAATGTTGCCATGACAGTATGCTTACCATGCGGCTAAGTGCTTATGTGAGATAAACTGTTTGAATGCCTGTGGGTGGAGGTTGGATTGTTTGAGTTGGAAAAACTCGTTGAAATCCGTGTTTTAGCCTACTTGCGGGTAGCGAATTTCAAAACAAACGGATATGCAATGTTTGTTTCCAAATTAGACAATCTAGTCTATACTTGTTTGCTGCGCGCATAACATAGTAATTCTAGGCTAATAATTGGAATAAGAGCATGTAATATTTTCAAAATTGGATATCACGGTTAGTAGAGGCCGGTCTTCGGACCGGGCGAAAGGGGGTGCTCATAGCTGACCTTCCCCGATCGTACCCAAGCTCCCGAGCCAAGACATTTGGTGATGACGGACATGTGGCCTTCAGCACCGAGTCAGGGTTTCCTAAATTTCCCATTTTAAAAATATTTAGGTGGCGACTCTGTAATCTGGCAAAGCAGTCCATGTTTGGCACTTCTTTTCAAAAATCTATTTTTCTCAAAACGATTTGCCAGAGTTGGACTCTCTGGTTCAGATTTAGAACCGTAACACAAAAGGGAGTCCGAACTGTAGAGTGAAGCCCACGGGCGCGTCTACACATGGCCGCCCGAAAAAAGGTCGAGGCCATTCGTTTCAGACTTGTTCTGACTGAATCTGTTCAACCTACTGTCGTAGAAGAAACAGCTCACGTTGTGGTGGCCAAGACGAAAAAAGATGTCAAGCGTCCAATTACAGAAGAGTGGCCGATTTCAGAGGGTCGGGGTGAAAAGCGAAGCGCTGAGGACAAGGACGGCTCTGAAGAGGGACCCATTGATAAACGACCACGCTTAGAGGAGTCAGCTGTGGTTGCTCCTTTTGTTATTGAGCCAAAGATAAAAAACATGCCGATCTCCTCTGAAGCGTCGGCTTTGAAAGATTTAGCTGTGGCACTGAGTTTAGCTGCCTCGGTTTCCCTGCCGGCTGACAAGGCGACCTTTCGTGCCGAGCCGGATTTGGTAATGGTAGCATTAGCTGCTTAGTCAGCCCTTTTGGTATGTGACTAACTCCTTTGTTGGTTTGGTTTGTATTCGATGTTTTTTGGAATGTGACGACCCTTTGTTTTGCAGACGGTTGGAAGGATCGCCGAATTAGGGCGCCGCCAGCATGAGGCCGTTGAAAAGATTGGCCGCTTGCAATCGGAAGTCGATGGTCAAAGGAGCAGGGCGGAGTTTGAGGCAATGAGAGCCGCAATGGAAAGTGCGCGGGCCGAGGCTGAGAAGGAAAGGGCCAGTACTGCTGATCAACTCAGGTCTGACGTCGAGGAGAGGGCAAACGCGAGCGAGGAATCGCTCAAGTTAGCTGAGGAGGCGCTTGCGAAACTGGTGGCCGAGTTTGAAGAGTTGAAGCAGGCCAAGGAAAAAGCCGACTCTGAGGCTTCCGCGGAGTTCGAGGCTGGGAAGAACGCCGCCTTTAATGACTACGTAGAAGAAGTCCCCAAATTTGAGAGTCGGGGATTCAAACACGGCTGGCTCAAAGCCCTTACTGCCACTGGAGTTACATTGGCCATGTCAATTCCATACGAGCAAGTGGACGTTGAGCCGCTTGAGTCTGATCCTGAGACTTGATTTGGGTGACATTCCGGTTTCGTTAGGCTTTTCTCAATTTCAATGTATGTTTTTTGTTAGTTGACCTTAATCTTTTTTTGGATTTTCATATGTAAAATGTCCGCTGCTAGCGCCCAATTTATGAATGAAAGTTTTATATGCTCTCAAGTTATTTCCCGTATTGTTTGCTGTATGAGCACATAATTAGGAGAATTAGCAGTTAGAACAAAATGTCAAGATTACGTGAGACGGCAGACTTAAAAGCCGATTAAATTTAGGGATCTTATTCAATCATAAACAAAATGAATTCATGAATATTGTACTGATAAATCGATTCGGTGGAACGGCTGGGGCACTCAAGCCGACTAGATTGATGAATCTACCTTTGCCCCAGCAGGTTCATGATCGTAGAACGCTGAATAACACGTTACTTATGAATCTTGTACTGGTGAATCGATTCGTGGAACGGCTGGGGCACTCAAGCCAACTAGATTGATGAATCTGCCCTTGCCCCAGCTGGTTCATGATCGTAGAACGCCGAATAACACGCTATTGATGAATCTTGTACTGATGAATCTTGTACTGATGAATCGATTCGTGGAACGGCTGGGGCACTCAAGCCGACTATATTGATGAATCTGCCATTGTTTCAGCTGGTTCATGATCGTAGAACGCCGAATAACACGTTACTGATGAATCTTGTACTGATGAATCTATTCGTGGAACGGCTGGGGCACTCAAGCCGACTAGATTGATGAATCTGCCCTTGCCCCAGCTGGTTCATGAACGTAGAACGCCGAATAACACGTTACTGATGAATCTTGTACCGATGAATCTATTCGTGGAACGGCTGGGGCACTCAAGTTGACTAGATTAATGAATCTGTCCTTGTCCCAGCTGGTTCAAGATCGTAGAACGCCGAATAACACGTTACTGATGAATCTTGTACTGATGAATCTATTCGTGAAACGGCTGGGGCACTCAAGCTGACTAGATTGATGAATCTGCCCTTGCCCCAGCTGGTTCATGATCGTAGAACGCCGAATAACAGTGGTTGATGGGGCGATTGGGGCATATGACTCAGTTGGCGCCAGGCTGTTGTTGCTTCAATGTTAATGAGATTGCCTCGGAGGTGCTGTCCTCATAGGGAATAAATGGGTGTATACTTCGTGAATGAGGGTCCTATTTATGTGCTCAGTCAGCAACTCAGTCCAGCTCTTTGAGGAAGATTAAACAAGTACGAATGTCAAACAGACTTTTCTTCAATAGCAGAGGTGAAGCGAAGACGCTAGCTGAGCTGGGTGGAGCCATGAGTCGAAGCGGTGAACCTTCATGCACGGGTAGTAGGACTTCGAGGGATCGGGAGAGACACCAATCTCCTCGTCGTCGAAGCAGGTCGCCCAGGAGGGACAAACAGCCACAGCGTAGGTCTCCTGAACCCCGTCCTGGAAGGGAATCCGACGCGACTCCTCACCCATTGAGTTTCGCGGTCTTCGTGGGTAATAGACCAATGACAGAGGCGGATTCGATCATTTGAGATCCAAATGTGGCAGTCGAGTTTGCTCGACAGATTTTTCCACCCAAAGTTCAGCAATCGATGGTAGGTCGGCAGGACTTCGAATTGTTACATGAAGGCGTTCATGGGGCGATGAGGGGACTGTACACGGCTTACGAGATCGGCATGCGTCTCCGCGCCGCTCGCCGCAATATAGAACAGAGAGATGAACGCATTCGAAAGTTAGAAGCTCGCGCCGAGAGAGCCGAGCGTGAGCTTAGGAAAATAAAGTCCACTGAGCCTCAATCGGCCAGCCACCCAAACCCAGTTGTGGAAGAGAGGGTTACTCAACGGCTGATTAGTGATGCGATCGCCTATCGGAATACGGCCAGCATGTTCGCGGTCGAGACTGCAAGGGCTGCGGCCTATGAAAAAGGCTTCCACGACGGCCAAAAGATCGAAATTCAGAAAACCAAGGAGAAACTCGCCGAAGAAGTTTGCCGATGAGAAAATCGTGGATTTAGGCACGGTTGGATCAAGGCACTTCAGCAAGCCGAGAGTCTCCAGGCAGCAGGGTTGGATTCGGCGTTTCCGTTGTACCAACAGAATGATTTCCCCTTCTCTACTTTTGAAATTGAGAAGAGTGATGATGAAGAGGCTGCCGAACTGAAGAAAACCTTGAAATGATTACGTAGATCGAAAGTGAAATTACGTATTTATTGGCTTAATTTTAATAAAATGCATAGTTCTCAATTTGTAGCGTACTTGTTATTTATATTAGTACACATTTTATTCCGAATGTGCGCACGTTTTAGATTACGTTTATGCATCTTGAACAATGTTATTTGAATATTTGCATTTTTCGGCCTTTGTCTGCGGAGGCTTTAATTTGGATAATACTACATTGTACATTGTCTATTTCAACTGTTTGTTTCGATGTAATTTTTATTCGGCACACATGTGTTTGCATGTTTTATTGCATACACATTGACTGGCCCGAGATAACTAGTCATTTCGGCGGCTCCGTATGAGCATTCTACATTAAGTATTTAATCAGCATAATTATGTTACGCACGGAGGCTTAATCGGCCCAAAGACATCCAGCGTCAATGGCCCAAAGACGTCTTGCGCCGATGGGGCTTTGAATCAGGAGACTGGCCAATCGTGATATCCACGAAGGGTGCTCCGAATCCGGAGGTTTTATCGGCCCAAAGACGTCTTGCGCCGATGGGGCTCCGAATCCGGAGACTATTTGCCCAATCGATATCCATGAAGGGCGCTCCGAATTCGGAGGCTTTTTCGGCCCAAGGACGTCTTGGGCCAATGGGGCTCCGAATCTAGACACTTTATTTGGCCAATCATGATATCCACGAAGGGCACTCCGAATCCGGAGGCTTTTTCAGCCCAAAGACATCTTGCGCTGATGGGGCTCCGAATCCGAAGACTATTGGGCCAATCGATATCCACGAAGGGCACTCTGAATCCGAAGGCTTTTTTGGCCCAAAGATGTATTGCGCCGATGGGGCTCCGAATCCGGAGGTTTTATTTGGCCAATCGATATCCACGAAGGGCGCTCCGACACCGGAGGCTTTTTCGGCCCAAAGACGTCTTGCGTCGATGGGGCTCCGAATTCGGAGGCCTTATTTGGTCAATCATGAAATCCACGAAGGGCGCTCTGAATCCGAAGGCTTTTTCGGCCAAAAGACGTCTTGCGCTGATGAGGCTCCGAATCCAGAGGCCTTATTTGGCCAATCGTGATATCCACGAAGGGCGCTCCGAATCCAGAGGCTTTTTCAGCCCAAAGACATCTTGTGCCGATGGGGCTTCGAATCCGGAGGCTTTATTTGGCCAATCGATATCCACGAAGGGCGCTCTGAATCCGGAGGCTTTTTCGGCCCAAAGACATCTTGCGCCGATGCGGCTCCGAATCCAGAGGCTTTATTTGGCCAATCGTGATATCCACGAAGGGCGCTCCGAATCCGGAGGCTTTTTCGGCCCAAAAATGTCTTGCGCCGACGAGGCTCCGAATCGGGAGACCTTATTTGGCCAATCATGATATCAACGAAGGGTGCTCCGAATCCGGAGCCTTTTTCGGCCCAAAGACGTCTTGCGCCGATGGGGCTCCGAATCCAGAGGCTTTGTTTGGCCAATCGTGATATCCATGAAGGGTGCTCCAAATCCGGAGGCTTTTTCGGCCCAAAGACGTCTTGCGCCGATGGGGCTCCGAATCCGGAGGCATTTTCGGCACAAAGACGTCTTGCGCCGATGGGGCTCCGAATCTAGAGGCTTTCTTTGGCCAATCGTGATATCCATGAAGGGTGCTCCGAATCCGGTCGCTTTTTCGGCCTAAAGACATCTTGCGCCGATGGGGCTCCGAATCCGGAGGCCTTATTTGGCCAATCGTGAAATCCACGAAGGGCGCTCCGAATCCGGAGGCTTTTTCAGCCCAAAGACGTCTTGCACCGATGGGGCTCCGAATCCAAAGGGTTTATTTGGCCAATCGTGATATCCACGAAGGGCGCTCCGAATCCAGAGGCTTTTTCGGCCCAAAGACGTCTTGCGCCGATGGGGCTTCGAATCCGGAGGCTTTATTCGGCCAATCGTGATATCCACGAAGGGTACTCCGAATCCGGAGGCTTTTTCGGCCAAAACACGTCTGGCGCCGATGGGGCTCTGAATCCGGAGACTTTATTTGGCAAATCGTGATATCCACGAAGGGCGTTCCGAATCCGGAGGATTTTTCAGCCCAAAGACGTTTTGCGCCGATGGGGCTCTGAATTCGGAGGCTTTATTTGGCCAATCGTGATATCCACGAAGGGCGCTCCGAATCCGGAGGCTTTTTTGGCCCAATAACGTCTTGTACCGATGGGGCTCCGAATACGGAGGCTTTATCTGGCCAATCGTGATATGCATGAAGGGCGCTCTGAATCCGGAGGCTTTTTCAGCCCTAAGATGTCTTGCGCCGATGGGCTCCAAATCCGGAGGCTTTATTTGGCAAATTGTGATATTCACGAAGGGCGCTCTAAATCCGGAGGCTATATTTGGCCAATCGTGATATCCACAAAGGGCGCTCTGAATTCGGAGGCTTTTTCGGCCCAAAGACGTCTTGCGCCGATGGGGCTTCGAATCCAGAGACTTTATTTGGCCAATCGTCATATCCACGAAGGGTGTTCCGAATCCGGAGGATTTTTCGGCCCAAAGACGTTTTGCGCTGATGGCGCTCTGAATCCGGAGGCTTTATTTGGCCAATCGTGATATCCACGAAGGGCGCTCCGAATCCGGAGCCTTTTTCGGCGCAAAGACGTCTTGCGCCGATGGGGCTCCAAATTCGGAGGCTTTATTTGGCTAATCGTGATATCCACGAAGGGCGCCCCGAATCCGGAGGCTTTTTCGGCCCAAAGCCATCTTACGTGGATGGGGCTTCGAATCCAAAGACTTTATTTGGCCAATCTTGATATCCATGAAGGGCGCTTCGAATCTGGAGGCTTTTTCAGCCCAAAGACGTCTTGCGCCGATGGGGCTCCGAATCCGGAGGCTTTATTTGGCGAATCGTGATATCCACGAAGGGCGCTCCGAATTCGAAGGCTTTTTCGGCCCAACGTTGTCTTGCGCCGATGGGGCTCCGAATCCGGAGGCTTTACTTGGCCAATCGTGATATACATGAAGGGTGCTCCGAATCCGGAGGATTTTTCAGAACAAAGTCGTCTTGCGCTGATGGGGTTCCGAATCCGGAGACTTTATTTGGCCAATCGTGATATCCACGAAGGGCACTCCGAATCCGGAAGCCTTTTCGGCCCAAAGACGTCTTTCGCCGATGGGGCTCCGAATCCAGAGGGTTTATTTGGCTAATCGTGATATCCACGAAGGGCGCTCTGAATCCGGAGGCTTTTTCGGCCAAAAGACGTCTTGCGCCAATGGGGCTCCGAATCCGGGGACTTTATTTGGCAGTCGTGATATCCACGAAGGGCGCTCCGAATCTGGAGGCCTTTTCGACCCAAAGCCGACTTGCGCCGATGGGGCACCGAATCCGGAGGCTTTATTTGGCCGATCGTGATATCCACGAATGGCGCTCCGAATCCGGAGGGTTTTTCGGCCCAAAGACGTCTTGCGCCGATGGGTCTGCGAATCTGGAGGCTTTATTTGGCCAATTATGATATCCACAAAGGGCGCTTCGAATCCGATGGCTTTTTCGGCCCAAAGACGTATTGTGCCAATGGGGCATCGAATCTGGAGGCTTTATTTGGCCAATCGTGATATCCACGAAGGGCGCCCCGAATCCGGAGTCTTTTTCGGCCCAAAGACCTTTTGCGTCGATGGGGCTTCGAATCCGGAGACTTTATTTGGCCAATCGGGATATCCACGATGGGTGCTCCGAATCTGGAGGCTTTTTCGGCCCAAAGACGTCTTACGCCGATGGGGCTTCAAATCCGGAGGCTTTATTTGGCCAATCGTGATATCCACGAAGGGCGCTTCGAATCCGAATGCTTTTTCGGCTCAAGGACGTCTTGCGCCGATGGGGCTCCGAATCCGGAGGCTTTATTTGGCCAATCGTGATATGCACGAAGGGCACTCCGAATCCGGAGGCTTTTTCGGCCCAAAGGCGTCTTGCGCCGATGGGACTCTGAATACAGAGGCTTTATTTGGTAAATCGTGATATTCACGAAGGGCGCTCTGAATCCGGAGGCTTTTTCAGCCCAAAGACGTCTTGCACCGATGGGGCTCCGAATCCGGAGGCTTTATTTGGCCAATCGTGATATCCACGAAGGGCACTCCGAATCCGGAGGCTTTTTCGGCCCAAAGACGTCTTGCGCCGATGGGGCTCCGAATCCGGAGGCATTATTTGGCCGATCGTGATATCCACGAAGGGCTCCCCGAAACCGGAGGCTTTTTCGGCACAAAGACGTCTTGCGCTGATGGGGCTTCGAATCCGGAGGCTTTATTTGGCCAATCGTGATATCCACGAAGGGCGCTCTGAATCCGGAGGATTTTTCAGACCAAAGACGTCTTGCGCTGATGGGGCTCCGAATCCGGAGACTTTATTTGGCCAATCGTGATATCCACGAAGGACACTCTGAATCCGGAGGCTTTTTCGGCCCAAAGACGTCTTGTGCTGATGGGGCTCCGAATACGGAGGCTTTATTTGGCCAATTGTAATATCCACGAAGGGCGCTCCGAATCTGGAGGCTTTTTCGTCCAAAAGACGTCTTGCGCCGATGGGCCTCCGAATCCGGAGGCTTTGTTTGCCGAATCGTGATATCCACGAAGGGCGCTCCGAATCCGAAGGCATTTTCGGCCCAAGACGTCTTGCGCCGATAGGGCTCCGAATCCGGAGGCTTTGTTTGGCCAATCGTGATATCCACGAAGGGCACCCCGAATCTGGAGGATTTTTCAGACCAAAGACGTCTTACGCTGATGGGGCTCCGAATCCGGAGGCTTTATTTGGCCAATCGTGATATCCACGAAGGGCACTCCGAATCCGGAGGCTTTTTCGGCCCAAAGACGTCTTGCGCCGTTGGGGCTCCGAATCCGGAGGCTTTATTTGGCCAATCGTGATATCCACGAAGGGCGGTCTGAATCTGGAGGCTTTTTGGCCAAAAGACGTCTTGCGCCGATGGGGCTCCGAATCCGGGGACTTTATTTGGCAGTCTTGATATCCACAAAGGGAGCTCCGAATTCGGAGGCTTTTTCAGCCCAAAGACGTCTTGCGCCGATGGGGCTCCGACTCCGGAGGCTTTATTTGACAAATCATGATATCCACGAAGGGCCCTCAAACTCCGGAGGCTTTTTCGGCCCAAAGACGTCTTGCGCCGATGGGGCTCCGAATACGGAGACGTTATTTGGCCAATCGTGATATCCACGAAGGGCGTTCCGAATCCGGAGACTTTTTCAGCCCAAAGACGTCTTGCGCCGATGGGGCTCCGAATCCGGAGACTTTATTTGGCCAATTGTGATATCCCCGAAGGGCGTTCCGAATCCGGAGGCTTTTTTAGCCCAAAGACGTCTTGCGCCGATGGGGCTCCGAATCCGGAGGCTTTATTTGGCTAATCCTGATATCCACGAAGGGCGCTCCGAATCCGGAGGCTTTTTCCGCCTAAAGACGTCTTGTGCCGATGGGGCTCCGAATCCGGAGGCTTTATTTGGCAAATCGTGATGTCCACGAAGGGCGCTCCGAATCCCGAGGCTTTTTCGGCCCAAAGATGTCTTGTGCCGATGGGGCTCCGAATTCGGAGGCTTTATTTGGCCAATCGTGATATCCACGAAGGGCGCTACGAATCCGGAGTCTTTTTCATCCCAAAGACGTCTCGCGCCGATGGGGCTCCGAATCCGGAGGCCTTATTTGGCCAATCGTGATATCTACGAAGGGCGCTCCGAATGCGAAGGCTTTTTCGGCCCAAAGACGTCCTGCGCCGATGGGGCTCCGAATCCGGAGGCTTTTTCGGGCCAAAGACGTCTTGCGCCAATGGGGCTCCGAATCCGGAGGCTTTATTTGGCCAATTGCGATATACACGAAGGGCGCCCCGAATTCGGAGGCTTTTTCGGCCCAAAGACATCTTGCGTCGATGGGGCTTCGAATCCGGAGACTTTATATGGCCAATCGTGATATCCACAAAGGGCGCTCTGAATCTGGAGACTTTTTCATCCCAGAGACGTCTTGCGCCGATGGGGCTCCGAATCCGGAGGCTTTATTTGACAAATCGTGATATGCACGAACGGAGCTCCGAATCCGAAGGCTTTTTCGGTACAAAGACATCTTGCGCCGATGGCGCTCCGAATCTGGAGGCTTTATTTGGCCAATCGTGATATCCACGAAGGGCGCTCCGAATCCGGAGGATTTTTCGAACCAAAGACGGCTTGCACTGATGGGGCTTCGAATGCGGTGACTTTATTTGGCCAATTGTGATATCCATGAAGGGCACTCCGAATCCGGAGGCCTTTTCCGCACAAAGACGTCTTGCGTCGATGGGGCTCCGAATCCGGAGACTTTATTTGGCCAATCGTGATATCTACGAAGGGCGCTCTAAATCCGGAGGCGTTTTCGGCCCAAAGACGTCTTGTGCCGATGGGGCTCCGAATCTGGAGACTTTATTTGGTAGTCGTGATATCCACGAAGGGCGCTCCGAATCCGGAGGCTTTTTCGGCCCAAAGACGTCTTGCGCTGATGGGGCTTCGAATCCGGAGGCTTTATTTGGCCAATCGTGATATCCACGAAGGGCGCTCCAAATCCGGAGGTTTTTTCGGCCCAAAGACGTCTTGCGCCGATGGGGCTACGAATCCGGAGGCTTTATTTTGCCAATTGTGATATCCACGAAGGACGTTCCGAATCCAGATGCTTTTTCGGAGCAAAGACGTCTTGCGCCGATGGGGCTCCGAATCCGGAGACGTTATTTGGCCAATCGTGAAATCCACGAAGGGCACTCCGAATCCGGAGGCATTATTTGGCCAATCATGATATCCACGAAGGGCGCTCCGAATCTGGAGGCTTTTGCGGCCCAAAGACATCTTCCGCCGATGGGGCCCCGAATCTGGAGGTGTTATTTGGCCAATCGTGATATCCACGAAGGGCGCTCCGAATCCGGAGGATTTTTCGGCCCAAAGACGTCTTGCGCCGATGGGGCTCCGAATCCAGAGACTTTATTTGGCCAATCGTGATATCCACGAAGGGCGCTTCCGAATCCGGAGGCTTTTTCGGCCCAAAGATGTCTTGCGCCGATGGGGCTCCGAATCCGGAGGCATTTTCGGCACAAAGACGTCTTGCGCCAATCGGGCTCCGAATCCGGAGGCTTTATTTGGCCAATCGTGATATCCACGAAGGGTGCTCCGAATCCGGCGGCCTTTTCGGCCCAAAGACGTCTTGCGCCGATGGGGCTCCGAATCCGGAGGCTTTATTTGGCCAATCGTGATATCCATGAAGGGCGCTCTGAATCCGGAGGCTTTTTCAGCCCAAAGACGTCTCGCCGATGGGGCTCCGAATCCGGAGGGTTTATTTGGCCAATCGTGATATCCACGAAGGGCGTTCCGAATCCAGAGGCTTTTTCAGCCCAAAGACGTCTTGTGCCGACGGGGCGTCGAATCCGGAGGCTTTATTCGGCCAATCGTGATATCCACGAAGGGCACTCCGAATCTGGAGGCTTTTTCGGCCGAAAGACGTTTGGCGCCGATGGGGCTCTGAATTCGGAGACTTTATTTCGCAAATCGTGATATCCACGAAGAGCGTTCCGAATCCGGAGGATTTTTCAGCCCAAAGACGTTTTGCGCCGATGGGGCTCTGAATTCGGAGGCTTTATTTGGCCAATCATCATATCCACGAAGGGCGCTCCGAATTCGGAGGCTGTTTTGGCCCAATAACGTCTTGCGCCGATGGGGCTCCGAATACGGAGGCTTTATTTGGCCAATCGTGATATCCATGAAGGGAGCTCTGAATCCGGAGGCTTTGTCAGCCCAAAGATGTCTTGCGCCGATGGGGCTCCAAATCTGGAGGCTTTATTTGGCCAATCGTGATATTCACGAAGGGCGCTCTGAATCCGGAGGCCTTTTCGGCCCAAAGATGTCTTGCGCCGATGGGGCTCTGAATCCGGAGGCTATATTTGGCTAATCGTGATATCCACGAAGGGCACTCTGAATCTGGAGGCTTTTTCGGCCCAAAGACATCTTCCGCCGATGGGGCCCCGAATCTGGAGGTGTTATTTGGCCAATCGTGATATCCACGAAGGGCGCTCCGAATCCGGAGGCTTTTTCGGCCCAAAGACGTCTTTCGCCGATGGGGCTTCGAATCTAGAGACTTTATTTGGCCAATCGTCCTATCCACGAAGGGCGTTCCGAATCCGGTGAATTTTTCGGCCCAAAGACGTTTTGCGCTGATGGCGCTCTGAATCCGGAGGTTTTATTTGGCCAATCGTGATATCCACAAAGGGCGCTCCGAATCCGGATCCTTTTTCGGCGCAAAGACATCTTGCGCCGATGGGGCTTCGAATTTGGAGGCTTTATTTGGCCAATCGTGATATGCACGAAGGGCGCCCCGAATCCGGAGGCTTTTTCAGCCCAAAGCCATCTTACGTGGATGGGGCTTCGAATCCAAAGACTTTATTTGGCCAATCTTGATATCCACGAAGGGCACTCCGAATCTAGAGGCTTTTTCGGCCGAAGACGTCTTGCGCTGATGGGGCTCCGAATCCGGAGGCTTTTTTTGGCGAATCGTGATATCCACGAAGGGCGCTCCGAATCCGAAGGCTTTTTCGTCCCAACGTTGTCTTGCGCCGATGGGGCTCCGAATCCGGAGGCTTTACTTGGCCAATCGTGATATCCATAAAGGGCGCTCCGAATCCAGAGGATTTTTCAGACCAAAGTCGTCTTGCGCTAATGGGGTTCCGAATCCGGAGACATTATTTGGCCAATCGTGATATCCACGAAGAGCACTCCGAATCCGAAGGCCTTTTCGGCCCAAAGACATCTTGCGCCGATGGGGCTCCGAATCCGGAGGGTTTATTTGGCTAATCGTGATATCTACGAAGGGCGCTCTGAATCCGGAGGCTTTTACGGCAAAAAGACGTCTTGCGCCGATGGGGCTCCGAATCCGGGGAATTATTTGGCAGTCGTGATATCCACGAAGGGCGCTCCGAATCTGGAGGCTTTTTCGGCCCAAAGTCGTCTTACGGCGATGGGGCACTGAATCCGGAGGCTTTATTTGGCCGATCGTGATATCCACGAAGGGCGCTCCGAACCGGAGGCTTTTTTGGCCCAAAGACGTCTTGCGTCGATGGGTCTGCGAATCTGGAGGCTTTATTCGGCCAATTGTGATATCCACAAAGGGCGCTTCGAATCCGAAGGCTTTTTCGGCCCAAATACATATTGCGCCAATGGGGCATCGAATCTGGAGGCTTTATTTGGCCAATCGTGATATCCACGAAGGGCGCCTCGAATCCGGAGGCTTTTTCGGCCCAAAGACCTCTTGCGTCGATGGGGCTTCGAATCCGGAGACTTTATTTGGCCAATCGTGATATCTACGAAGGGTGCTCCGAATCTGGAGGCTTTTTCGGCCCAAAGACGTCTTGCACCGATGGGGCTTCGAATCTGGAGGCTTTATTTGGCGAATCGTGATATCCACGAAGGGCGCTCCGAATCCGAATGCTTTTTCGGCCCAAAGACGTCTCGCGCCGATGGGGCTCCGAATCCGGAGGCTTTATTTGGCCAATCGTGATATGCACGAAGGGCACTCCGAATCCGGAGGCTTTTTCGGCCCAAAGGCGTCTTGCGCCGATGGGGCTCCAAATACAGAGGCTTTATTTGGTAAATCGTGATATTCACGGAGGGCGCTCTGAATCCGGAGGCTTTTTCAGCCCAAAGACGTCTTGCGCTGATGGGGCTCCGAATCCGGAGGCTTTATTTGGCCAATCGTGATATCCATGAAGGGCGCTCTGAATCCGGAGGCTTTTTCGGCCCAAAGACGTATTGCGCCGATGGGGCTCCGAATCTGGATGCATTATTTGGCCGATCGTGACATCCACGAAGGGCGCTCCAAATCCGGTGGCTTTTTCGGCCCAAAGACGTCTTGCGCCGATGGGGCGTCGAATCCGGAGGCTTTATTTGGCCAATCGTGATATCCACGAAGGGCGCTCTGAATCCGGAGGATTTTTCGGACCAAAGACGTCTTGCGCTGATGGGGCTCCGAATCCGGAGACTTTATTTGGCCAATCGTGATATCCACGAAGGTCATTCCGAATCCGGAGGCTTTTTCGGCCCAAAGACGTCTTGTGCCGATGGGGCTCCGAATACGAAGGCTTTATTTGGCCAATTGTGATATCCACGAAGGGCGCTCCGAATCTGGAGGCTTTTTCGTCCAAAAGACGTCTTGCGCCGATGGGCCTCCGAATCCGGAGGCTTTATTTGGCGTATCATGATATCCACGAAGGGCGCTCCGAATCCGAAGGCTTTTTCGGCCCAAAGACGTCTTGCGCCGATAGGGCTCCGAATCCGGAGGCTTTATTTGGCCAATCGTGATATCCACGAAGGGCGCCCCGAATCTGGAGGATTTTTCAGACCAAAGACGTCTTGCGCTGATGGGGCTCCGAATCCGGAGGCTTTATTTGGCCAATCGTGATATCCACGAAGGGCACTCCGAATCCGGAGGCTTTTTCGGCCCAAAGATGTCTTGCGCCATTAGGGCTCCGAATCCGGAGGCTTTATTTGGCCAATCGTGATATCCACGATGGGCGGTCTGAATCTGGAGGCTTTTTTGGCCAAAAGACGTCTTGCGCGGATAGGGCTCCAAATCCGGGGACTTTATTTGGCAGTCTTGATATCCACGAAGGGCGTTCCGAATTCGGAGGCTTTTTCAGCCCAAAGACGTCTTGCGCCGATGGGGCTCCGACTACGGAGGCTTTATTTGGCAAATCGTGATATCCACAAAGGACGCTCTAAATCCGGAGGCTTTTTCGGCCCAAAGACGTCTGGCGCCGATGGGGCTCCGAATACGGAGACGTTATTTGGCCAATCGTGATATCCACGAAGGGCGTTCCGAATCCGGAGGCTTTTTCAGCCCAAACACGTCTTGCGCCGATGGGGCTCCGAATCCGGAGGCTTTATTTGGCCAATTGTGATATCCCCAAGGGGCGTTCCGAATCCGGAGGCTTTTTCAGCCCAAAGACGTCTTGCGCTGATGGGGCTCCGAATCCGGATGCTTTATTTGGCCAATCCTGATATCTACGAAGGGCGCTCCGAATCCGGAGTCTTTTTCTGTCTAAAGACGTCATGTGCCGATGGGGCTCTGAATCTAGAGGCTTTATTTGGCAAATCGTGATATCCACGAAGGGCGCTCCGAATCCGGAGGCTTTTTCAGCCCAAAGATGTCTTGTGCCGATGAGGATCCGAATCCAGAGGCTTTATTTGGCCAATCGTGATATCCACAAAGGGCGCTACGAATCCGGAGTCTTTTTCATCCCAAAGACGTCTCGCGCCGATGGGGCTCCGAATCCGGAGGCCTTATTTGGCCAATTGTGATATCCACGATGGGCGCTCCGAATGCGAAAGTTTTTTCGGCCCAAAGACATCCTGCGCCGATGGGGCTTCGAATCCGGAGGCTTTATTTGGCCAATCGTGATATCCACGACGGGCGCTCCGAATCCGGAGTATTTTTCGGGCCAAAGACGTCTTGCGCCAATGGGGCTCCGAATCCGGAGGCTTTATTTGGCCAATCGTGATATACACGAAGGAAGCCCTGAATCCGGAGGCTTTTTCGGCCCGAATACATCTTGCGTCGATGGGGCTTTGAATCCAGAGACTTTACATGGCCAATCGTGATATCCACAAAGGGCGCTCCGAATCTGAAGACTTTTTCATCCCAGAGACGTCTTGCGCCGTTGAGGCTCCGAATCCAGAGGCTTTATTTGACAAATCATGATATGCACGAAGGGAGCTTCGAATCCGAAGGCTTTTTCGGCGCAAAGGCGTCTTGCGCCGATGGCACTCCGAATCTGGAGGCTTTATTTGGCCAATCGTGATATCCACGAAGGGCGCTCCGAATCCGGAGAATTTTTCGGACCAAAGACGGCTTGCGCTGATGGGGCTCCGAATCCGGTGACTTTATTTGGCCAATCGTGATATCCATGAAGGGCACTCCGAATCCGGAGGCTTTTTCCCCACAAAGACGTTTTGCGCCGATGGGGCTCCGAATCTGGAGACTTTATTTGGCCAATCGTGATATCCACGAAGGGCGCTTTGAATCCGGAGGCTTTTTCGGCCCAAAGACGTCTTGCGCCGATGGGGCTCCGAATCTGGAGACTTTATTTGGTAGTCGTGATATCCACGAAGGGCGCTCCGAATCCGGAGGCTTTTTCGGCCCAAAGACGTCTTGCGCCGATTGGGCTTCGAATCCGGAGGCTTTATTTGGCCAATCGTGATATCCACGAAGGGTGCTCCAAATCCGGAGGTTTTTTCGGCCCAAAGACGTCTTGCGCCGATGGGGCTACGAATCCGGAGGCTTTATTTTTCCAATTATGATATCCACGAAGGGCGTTCCGAATCCGGATGCTTTTTCGGACCAAAGACGTCTTGCGCCGACGGGGCTTCGAATCCGGAGACGTTATTTGGCCAATCGTGATATCCACGAAGGGCACTTCGAATCCGGAGGCTTTTTCAGGTCAAAAACGTCTTGCGCCGATGGGGCTCCGAATCCGGAGGCATTATTTGGCCAATCATGATATCCACGAAGGGCGCTTCAAATCTGGAGGCTTTTTCGGCCCAAAGACATCTTGCGCCGATGGGGCCCCGAATCTGGAGGTGTTATTTGGCCAATCGCGATATCCACGAAGGGCGCTCCAAATCCGGAGGATTTTTCAGCCCAAAGACGTCTTGCGCCGATGGGGCTCCGAATCCAGAGACTTTATTTGGCCAATTGTGATATCCACGAAGGGCGTTCCGAATCCGGAGGCTTTATTTGCCCAATCGTGATATCGACGAAGGCCGCTCCGAACCCGGAGGCTTTTTTGCCCCAAAGACGTGTTGCGCTGATGGGTCTCCGAATTCAGAGGCTTTATTTAGCCAATCGTGATATCCACGAAGGGCGCCCCGAATCCGGAGGCTTTTTCGGCCCAAAGACATCTTGCGTCGATGGGGCTTCGAATCCGGAGACTTTATTTGGCCAATGGTGATATCCATGAAGGGCACTCCGAATCTGGAGGATTTTTCGGCGCAAAGATGTCTTGCGCCGATGGGGCTCCGAATCCGGAGGCTTTATTTGGCCAATCGTGATATCCACGAACGGCGCTCCGAATTCGGAGGATTTTTCAGACCAAAGACGTCTTGCGCTGATGGGGTTCCGAATCCGGAGAATTTATTTGGCTAGTCGTGATATCCATGAAGGGCACTCCAAATCCGGAGGCTTTTTCGGCACAAAGACGTGTTGCGTCGATGGGGCTTCGAATCCGGAGGCTTTATTTGGCCAATCGTGATATCCACGAATTGCGTTCTGAATCCGGAGGCTTTTTCGGCCCAAAGACGTCTTGCGCCGATGGGGCTCCGAATTCGGGGACTTTATTTGGCCGTCGTGATATCCACGAAGGGCGTTTCGAACCCGGAGGCTTTTTCGGCCCAAAGACGTCTTGTGCCGATGGGGCTTCGAATCCGGCGGCTTTATTTGGCCAATCGTGATATCCACGAAGGGCGCACCAAATCTGGAGGCTTTTTCGACCCAAAGACGCCATGTGCCGTTAGGGCTCCGAATCCGGAGGCTTTATTTGGCCAATTGTGATATCCACGAAGGGCGTTCTGAATCCGGAGGCTTTTTTGGACCAAAGACATCTTGCGCCGATGGGGCTCCGAATCCGGAGATGTTATTTGGCCAATCGTGATATCCACGAAGGGCGCTCTGAATCCGGAGGCTTTTTCCACCCAAAGACGTCTTGTGTCGATGGGGCTCCGAATTCGGAGGCTTTATTTGGCCAATCGTGATATCCACGAAGGGCGCTCCGAATCCGAAGGCTTTTTCGGCCCAAAGACGTCTTGCACCGACGGGGCTCCGAATTCGGAGGCTTTATTTGGGCAATCGTGATATCCACGAAGGGTGTTCCGAATCTGGAGACTTTTTCGGCCCAAACACGTCTTGCGCCGATGGGGCTCCGAATCCGGAGGCTTTATTTGGCCAATCGTGATATCCACGAAGGGCGCTCCAAATCCGAAGGCTTTTTCGGCCCAAAGACGTCTTGCGCCGATGGGGCTCCGAATCTGGAGGCTTTATTTGGCCAATCGTGATATCCATGAAGGGCGCTCCGAATCTGGAGGATTTTTCGGACCAAAGATGTCTTGCGCTGATGGGGCTCCGAATCTGGAGACTTTATTTGGCCAATCGTGATATCCACAAAGGGCGCTCCGAATCTGGAGGCTTTTTCGACCCAAAGACGTGTTGCGCCGATGGGGCTCCGAATCCGGATGCTTTATTTGGCCAATCGTGATATCCACGAAGGGCGCTCCGAATCTGGAGGATTTTTCGGACCAAAGATGTCTTGCGCTGATGGGGCTCCGAATCTGGAGACTTTATTTGGCCAATCGTGATATCCACAAAGGGAGCTCCGAATCCGGAGGCTTTTTCGGCCCAAAGACGTCTTGCGCCGATGGGGCTCCAAATCCGGAGGCTTTATTTGGCCAATCGTGATATCCACGAAGGGCGCTTCGAATCTGGAGGCTTTTTCGGCCCAAAGACGTCTTGCGCCGATGGGGCTCCGAATCCGGAGACTTTATTTGGCCAATCGTGATATCCACGAAGGGCGCTCCGAATTCGGAGGCTTTTTCGGCCCAAAGACGTCTTGCGCCGATGGGGCTCTAAATCTAGAGGCTTTATTTGGCCAATCGTGATATCCACGAAGGGCGCTCCAAATCTTGAGGTTTTTTCGACCCAAAGACGTCTTGTGCCGATGGGGCTCCGAATCTGGAGGCTTTATTTGGCCAATTGTGATATCCACGATGGGCCTTCCGAATCCAGAGGCTTTTTCAGACCAAAGACGTCTTGCGCTGATAGGGGTCCGAATCCGGAGACGTTATTTGGCCAATCGTGATATCCACGAAGGGCGCTCCGAATCCGGATTCTTTTTCTGCCCAAAGACGTCTTGCGCCGATGGCGCTCCGAATTCGGAGGCTTTATTTGGCCAATCGTGATATCCACGAAGGGAGCTCCGAATCCGGAGGCTTTTTCGGCCCAAAGACGTCTTGCGCCGATGGGGCTCCGAATCCGGAGGCTTTATTTGGCCAATCGTGATATCCACGAAGGGCGCTCCGAATCTGGAGGCTTTTTCGGCCCAAAGACGTCTTGCGCCGATGGGGCTCCGAATCCGGAGACTTTATTTGGGCAATCGTGATATCCACGAAGGGTGTTTCGAATCTGGAGGATTTTTCGGCCCAAAGACGTTTTGCGCCGATGAGGCTCTGAATCTGGAGGCTTTATTTTAGCCAATCGTGATATCCACGAAGGGCGCCGAATCTGGAGGCTTTTTCGGCCTAAAGACGTCTTGCGCCGATGGGGCTTCGAATACGGATGCTTTATTTGGCCAATCGTGAATACGAAGGCGCCCCGAATCCGGCGGCTTTTTCGGCCCATAGACATCTTGCGTCGATGGGGCTTCGAATCCGGAGACTTTATTTGGCCAATCGTGATATCCACGAAGGGCGCTCCGAATCTGGAGGCTTTTTCGGCCCAAAGACGTCTTTCGCCGGTGGTACTCCAAATCCGGAGGTTTTATTTGGTCAATCGTGATATCCACGAAGGGTGCTCTGAATCCGGAGGCCTTTTTGGCCCGAAGACGTGTTGCGTCGATGAGGCTCCGAATCTGGAGACTTTATTTGGCAGTCGTGATATCCATGAAGGGTGCTTCGAATCCGGAGGCTTTTTCGGCCCAAAGACGTCTTGCGCCGATGGGGCTCCGAATTCAGAGGCTTTATTTGGCCAATCGTGATATCCACGAAGGGCGCTCCGAATCTGGAGGCTTTTTCGGCCCACAGATGTCTTGCGCTGATGGGGCTCCGAATGCGGAGGCTTTATTTGGCCAATCATGATATCCACGAAGGGCGCTCCAAATCCAGAGGCTTTTTCGGTCTAAAGACGTCTTGCGCCGATGGGGCTCCGAATCCGGAGACTTTACTTGGCCAACCGTGATATCCACGAAGGGCGCTCCGAATCCGGAGGCTTTTCGGGACACCATTGAACTGGAATTTGTAATGAGTAGACGGGGATCTTTGGATTACAGAAAATGAGATGTAAATGGCGAACCGTTCAAAACAAGCATCATGTCCCACAAGTCGGGTCAATGATAAAATTTGCGTATATGCGTGGAGTTCGAAGGCCGTGGCAGACTCCTTCCTGACATGTCTTTGAGCCGATATGCCCCTACTCTTGTAATCGAATCAATCTGATAAGGGTTGTCCCAGTTAGGACCCAATTTTCCATCAGCCTGTTTCTTGGCAGCTGGCAGTACCTTCTTCAGGACCAACTCTCTTGGTGTGTAGCGGCGTAGCTGAACACGTTGGTTATATGCCTTAGCAAGCTGTTGTTGATACCGCGCCATGGATGCGAGTGCACTGACTCTTTGTTCTTCAATTAGAACCAAATCCAAGGCCAGCATCATGTCGTTTTGGCCCATATAAAAAACTATCGATTTCAAGGTTAGGAAGCCGATCTCCAGGGGTATGATTGCCTGGGTTCCAAAGCATAGAGCAAACGGCGTTTCCTCAGTAGACCACCTCGGCGTAGTTCGATGAGCCCACAACACACTCGACAATTCTTCGACCCATTTGCCTTTAGCTTTCTCCAGCCTTTTCTTGATGCCGTCCAAGATGGATTTGTTAGAGGCTTCAGCTTGACCATTGCTTTGAGGATAGGCCGGTGTAGAAAAGTAAGGCCGGATACCATACTCGCTGCACAATTTTCGGTAGACGCCACAATCAAACTGGGTGCTGTTATCTGAGATGAGTGCTGTTGGAATGCCGAATTGCATTATGATGTTTCTCCAAACAAAACGCTTCACGTCGGTATCTCGGATGTGCGTTAGTGCCTCCGCTTCTACCCATTTTGTAAAATAATCTATCGCGACAATCAAAAATCGCTTGTTACCCGGGGCACGAGGCAGTGGTCTGATAATGTCAAGCCCCTATTGGGCGAACAGCCAAGGATTGGTTATGGAGCTTAGCTCTTCAGCAGGAAGGTGGGTCAAAGGAGAGAACTTCTGGCACTGTTCACACTTCTTTACGTAACATTCGGCATCTACTCTCATTGTCGGCCAGTAATACCCCTGTGTTACAGCTCGGTGAGCCAAGGACCGCCCGCCAGAATGGGCGCCACAACTGCCTTCATGTATTTCAGTCAGAAGCTCCTCGACTTTGTCCGGGTGCACACATCC
The DNA here is from genome assembly GCA_030407325.1 of Camellia japonica. NCBI lineage: Eukaryota > Viridiplantae > Streptophyta > Magnoliopsida > Ericales > Theaceae > Camellia > Camellia japonica. The sequence continues at coordinate 18,082 of JAPPVO010008231.1, read as the reverse complement.
CAAATATGGACCAGAGAGGGATTTTTTATAAAGCCTTTCTTGCGGATCCAAGTAGTATCGCAGGGCTTTGTTTCGCAGCTTGTGCGCTTCTTTCTTGTCCTCTGGGAGCTGTTCAGAAGACAGGAATGCAGCAATGGAATCCATCCAACTCGGTCCAGCTTCTATAACATTGACTTGGACTTCCTCCGAAGGGCCAATGCTCGGCTCCGGGATGAAGCCTACTTCGATGGTCCGTTTAATCTCTGAGTTAATGGCGGAGGCTAGGCAGGCAAGGGCATCTGCATGTGTGTTCTGATCACGTGTTATCTGGTTCAATTCATGATGGTCAAATTTTGCCAGCAAGGAGTTGGCCGTTTTCATGTAAGTCACTATACGGTCGTTTCTTGCCGCGTACTCCCCCTTTAGCTGATTGATCACCCAGTTTTGAATCGCAAAATACAAGCAAACGCCGAGCACCCAGAAGATGTGCATTCTGCAAACCGGCTAGAAAGGCTTCGTATTCAGCTTCATTATTTGATGCTTCGAAGCCGAGCTTGATGGCCTGCTCAATTATTGCGCCGTCGGGAGCCATGATTACAACTTCGGCTTCGCTGCCCCGCTGATTGGATGATCCCTCATAGTACAGCTGCCAAATGTCCCCAACATAAATTCTCCAGTTCGGCTCCGGTCGAATTTCATCGGACTTGAAATCGGCAAGACCCCCAGTGAATTCGGCAACAAAGTCGGCAAGCATCTGTCCCTTGATTGAGGTTCTAGGAAGAAACTAAATGTCGTACTGGCCGAGTTCAAGAGCCCACTTTGAAACACGTCCTGATGCTTCTGCACTTCGTAGTATTGATCGGAGGGGATAATCTGTTAGCACCCCAATGCTATGTCCCTGGAAGTAATGCATCAGTTTTCTTGCCGCCATGACTAGGGCTAGGATGAGTTTTTCCAGCGGAAGGTAACATGTTTCGGCGTCAACCATTGCCTTGCTCACATAATACACTGGCGCTGCTCTTCCAGCTCTTCTTTATTAGTACGGCGCTGACGTCCCTGTCGGAAACTGCCAGATACAAAATGAGTGGGGTCAGCAGCAACAAGTGTTGTCAAGAGTGGTACCGAGCAGAGGTAGGTCTTGAGGCCGTTAAAAGCGGCTTTGCATTCGGCGGACCATTCAAAAGCCTTTCCCTGCCGTAATGTGTGAAAGAATTGTCGGCAGCGATCTGTAGACCAACTGATGAACCTGTTGAGTGCGGCGGCCATCCCTATCAACTTTTGAACCTCTTTTACTGAACGAGGGGAGCCGAGTTCCAAGATTGCTGTGATTTGCCTCGGGTTGGCGTCGATTCCTCGGTGGTTGACAATGTAACCCAAGAACTTGCCAGAGCCGATCCCAAACGCACATTTGGAAGCGTTCAGCTTCATTCTATATTTGCGTAGAATGCTGAATGTCTTTTCTAGATCGGCTATGTGATTCTGCTCTTCCTTGGACTTGACCACCATATCGTCAATGTACACTTCCATAGTGTGGCCGAGTTGCTCCTTAAACATGGTGGTGACCAATCTTTGGTAGGTTGCCCCTGCATTCTTCAGCCCAAAAGGCATAACTTTGTAGCAGTAGGTTCCTCTTGGGGTGAGGAATGCAGTTTTGTCCTGGTCCTCTTGATGCATGGCGATTTGATGGCAGCCTCTGTAAGCATCGAGGAAGCTCATACGTTGATGGCGTGCTGTCGCATCTACAAGTTGGTCGATTTTGGGCAGGGGAAAACAATCCTTGGGGCAGGCTTTGTTTAGGTCTGTGAAGTCGATGCACACTCGCCAAGTCCTATTTTCTTCTTCACCACCACTGTATTAGAGAGCCATGTAGGGTAGGTCACTTCCCTAATTGCCTCGGCGTCAAGCAGCCTGTTAACCTCCTCAACAACGGCGGCAGTGTGCTCTGCGGCTGACCGCCGGCTTTTCTGAATGATCGGCTTACACTTAGGATCGACATTCAAATGGTGCTGTGAAACAGACGGATCTATACCCGGCATCTCATACGGAGTCCACGCAAAGACATCGAGGTTGCTGAGCAGGAAAGAGATTAGCTGCTGTCTGTCGGCCTGATTCAGGGAGGCGCTGACCATGAAGAACTTGTCTAGGCTTCCATCGATTTCAATTCTGTCTAAGCCTTCCTTAGCCTTTTCATTTGGGAGTCGCCCAACATCGTCGAGGCTCTCTCGATCCGGCACCTCAATGGAATTCACCTGTAGTTCCTTTGGCGTTTTTCAGCAAGGAGATAACATGCTTGTGCCGATTTCTGGAAGCCACAGATTTGCTCAATACCGCGTTCTGTCAGGAAGCATAGTAGCTGATGATAGGTGCTTGGTACGGCCTGCATAGTATGCAACTAGGATCGCCCCATGATAAGATTATACGGCGATGGCAGCTTGACGACCAAGAATTCCACATCCACTGTTCGGGAGCCTGCTCGAATGGGTAGTCTGATTTTCCCCAGCGGGTACTCTGGATTGGCATTGAAGCCGAATAGTGGGTAAGGGGCCGGAGAGAGATCCAATTCGGAGAAGCCGAGTTTGGTAAATGTCTTATAGTACATAATCTCCGAAGTGCTCCCCGGATCGATAAGTATGCGCTTAACTGTGAATCGGTTTACGCGTAACTCAATTACCAAGGGATCAATGTGAGGCAGTGTTACTCCGGCCAAATCTGAATCATCAAAATTAATGCCCTCGGCTTTATGGGGCCGTTTAGCCGGAGTGAGTTGGTGTTGAGGGTTAGACTTCGACTGAATCGCATGCACCGCCGATGACATTGGCAGGCTGTATATCATGTGTATTACGCTGGGCGGAGGTGAATCTTGTCTCAAGGCTATTGCTTTGGTTGGGTTGCCTTTTCGGACGTACTGTTGTGGCCGGCCATCTTGTACCAATTCCTGTAAGAGGTCCTTCAGTGCATAACAACTATCAGTATCATGGCCATGGTCCTTGTGATACTCACACCGTCTATCCCATCTTCTCGTATCGGGAGGTCCCACCATTTTCGACGGCCATTTGAAGAACGGAAGGTGTTGGATTTTGGACATAACCGCACTGATCGGCTCTGTCAACTCTGTATATTTCTTGTCGGCGCGCCTCGTGCGTCTGCTGTCAACTTACAGCTGTTCATTTTCTCGGTGGGAGCATTGGTCGCTTGATCGGCGGGAATCCCATCTCTTATCTCGTTTCGCCTGATGCCATGGTTCAGGGCTCTGAGGTGCTACAGAATTTAACGGCTAAGCATTTTCAGCAGGAGCCGTCTTGTTGGTCATATTGCCGGCTTTAACCCTCACGGCATCATCTTTTACTTTACAGTATTCTTCAACTTTCTTCATCAACGACCAAACTGTTTTGGGGGGCCGTCTGGTCAGAGAGCTGCGGAGGGCGCTGTCGGGATGCTGCCCCATCTTGAAGGCGGTGATGGCCATGGAATCATTGCAAGCATCGTCTACCAGATTGAAACATTCCCAATACCTCGCCGAGTAGGCACGAAGGGTTTCTCCCGGTTGAATCTGCATTGCCCAGAGGGAATCAGGTTGCTTTGGCTGGACCTTATTAGTGATAAACCTTGCCCTGAAGGATTTTTGGAGTTGGTGGAAGCTTTTAATCGAAGCCGGCTCTAGTTTGTAGTACCACCTGACAGCTAGTGGTCCCAAACTGCTCGGAAATATTCTGCACATCAAAGCCTCGTCATCTGCATGAAGTGTCATGGCTTGCTTGTAATGGCGGATGTGATCGGTGGGGTCTGATTTACCGTCGTACAAGGTGAATGACGGTGCTTTGAATTTCTTGGGTAGCACTGTCTTTGCAATCCGTCGTACAAAAGGATCGTGTTGATCTTCATCCGAACTGTTTCTTCTTCGCTTATGCCTTATACGAGGACTCTCTTCAAAAGAACTGGAAGTTTCAGATCGTCCCTTCCTCTTGGGCTCTGGGGATAATGAGTCAGAGTTGCTATCAGTGTCTTGTTGTCGGGCTCGAGATCGTCGACCACCTGCCCTCACAGGTCGTTCCGGGCCTTAGTGTGCAGCTTGTTTGGACTTCGCCACCTCCAAGGCCAAATCTTGACGGAGACGTTCATTCTCTGCCATCATGTTCTCCAACCTTTGTTCATTTTGCTTTGCTTGTTCCATGATCGCTTGCATTGCTTCGTGCTCTGGAGTCGAGAGTGAGGCGAAGTTCAAAGCGCGTCTTGCGGGGATAGTCTCCGGTCCGAGCATGTTTGTTGGAGTGAGGTCGTCTCTCTGCGTGGTTTCATCAGTGACTATCAGAGGGTCTTCCGTTACGCCCGCCATGGATGTGTTTGAGTATTCCCACAGACGGTGCCAATTATGGTGAAATGGTTTGGAAATACTCTTCTGATCTTGGGGGACGTTCGAGATCCTCTGCTAGTCACCTGAAAAGGAACAAACACTCTGGTCGGGGGTGCCAGAATTAGCACTCCGACGGGCAAGTTAAGTAGTCTCTGCACTCAAGATTACTTGTATTCTAAGTTAAGCTTAATAATTCTCACATCCCTTTCTAGAACTGAAGATCTTCTATTTATAGTTTCTTTGGGCCTTTGGACTGGGCCCATCCTTTTCCATTACATATACCTCTACTCGGCATCTGTTCTACTGGCTGAGGTACTGGTTATTCTATTCGGTTCCTTGATTGATTGGGGTATGTGCTTAATAGAGGTTACGTTTCGGACCGAACACGCTTATCCGTCCCTATGGATCCGATGAAATTCGGCTCCCACAATTGTTAATAGTTTCAAAAAAATAAAAATAAAAATGATACATGTTAACAATGGGAGAAAGTGCGTTAGTTATCATATGACTTATTCATGATGTTAGCTAATCTCCTATCAAAATTACTTTGGTTACAACAGCAATAATAGCACCATTATAAAGAAGTATACAAGATTTAAGTCAAAGGCACTGTAGACACCCCATTTTTGACCGTCCTCAAGACTTGGATGTTCTTGTAGGTACATCCAGTGACAAGTTTGATTGCTCATCGAGCGCTCAAACTCCGCGGCGGAACGCCACAGGTTTGAGCTTTCCAAACCCTACATCAATTCTATCTCATTTTTGGACCATGTTTTGGTCTTTCCAGCATGTTATTCTTGATGCACTGCCGGCCATGGATTTTGGCCTGCAGGTCAGTGATGTGCCCTACCGGCCATCAATGAGCCCCTGCCAGCCATCACTGATGGCTGGCCGGCCACCAGTGTATCAGTAGATATTTTCTAATATTTTGTGCCAGCTGTCTGCACATGTTGAGCCATCTGCTTGCACGTGTATGGCTGGATCTCTTTGAGAGGATTTTGTATCTTCTATATATAGAAACCTTCCTCTTGCATGCTCAAGGTTGGAAATTTTGAAGACAAAAATTTCTCTCTCTCTAGAACCCTCTCTCTCCAAATATTTTGCCTTAAAGCCTAAATTTTCTACACTTTTGTTTGTGTGCTCTTGATCAAACTTGATCACTATTGTGTTGAGGTTGCTTGAGGTCCTATTTGAGCTCTAGAAGAGGATATTAGCTTCGTTTAACTTGCCTTTGTTGCCTAAATAGCATCTTGTCCTCAAAGAGGTAGAATACTTGTATTTTAAGTCTAATTTAAATACTTTTTTGGCCACCTTTGCATGCTATTTTGAGGCTGGTTTTAACCTCTAAAATCTCTATTTTTATGGTTTAAAATAGTGGTTTGAGGTTTGATTTGAGTTAGGGGTAGTCCACCATTTTTGTAGCTTGTTTATTAAAGAGTTGTGCCATCTTTCAAAGCTTTTAAAACAACTTTTTTTGGCTCTTTTATCCACTGAGTTCTAGGGGATTTTCAGTGGTAAAAACTATGTTTTGAGGTCCAAAATAAGAGGGGGTGGCCTCCTCTCTTTGTGTCTTGTTTGCAAGTGTAGATAGCCTAACATGTGGGCATGTTTTTCTATCTTTTTGTGACTTGATCTTAGCATGTTTTAACCTCTGATTTGGCATGATTTATCTCTTTTTTGGGCTGTCTTGGTCATATGAGCCTTGTCTTGCATGGTTGTAGTGCAAATGGCCTTCACTAGCTCATTGTTTTAAGACTCTAAAATTGATTTGCTTGAGATGTTTGCATGTTGAAGTGTCTTTTTACATGTAATTTCAGTGTATACAGCTCTGTCACATGCTCATTTATTTCACTCCTTCATTGCTTTTGAGAGTTGTGTCTTGAGTCTTGTTTACAAGCTAACATGCGAGCATGTTTTTCTAGCCTTTTGTGCTTCAATCTCAGCATGTTTTAGCCTCTGTTTTGGCATGTTTTAACTCTGTCCAGAGCTAGTTTAGTCAGTTGAGCTTTGTATTGCATGCCTATGGTGTTGTGATCTTCACTAGCTTAATGAGTTAGGCTCTTAAACATGTTGTGCAATTGTTGCTTGCATGATTTAGTGTCATTTTGCATGCCATTTCAACACCGAATTATCTGCCACCTCCCTCATTTCTTCACTTTTCTATTTTTTTTGAGGTTGGTTAGCCTTAAGGTTGTGTTTAAAGCTTGAGATTGAGACTTGTGCTTAATGGTTTTAATCCTCTTTTGAGGGTTTCTACTAACCAACGGCATGATCTTTCTCATGTATTAAGTCATCCTTTGGTTGACCCCTCTCTCATTAGAGGACAATCATCTTGGACTTAACCGGTTAAAGAATGATTTGGTAATGTAAAATGTGTAAATAAAACATGCCAAGTAAAACATGAACAAGATAAGCATGTTGTGTTTGCATTGCATGTGTTCAATCGGACGTTATATTAAACACAAGGTAGATTGGAGCATTTCATACTCAAAGTGATGAAATAAGCCAATCTCCTTTGTCTCCATTGCCTTTGATCATCCATGACAAGGTAGTGGTCTAGAGTCTTGTTTTTGTGCACTTATTGAAATTGTGCAACTTGGATCTTTGGCTATCATGCATTGAAAATGCTTGATTGGTGGTTTTGGACCCAAGAGTGCCACTCCTTTGATGTTTTGAGATGATAAGGAGGGACACAGTACAAACATATCATTGGAAAACCCTCAATTTTCCTCTGTTTGTGCTCTGTTACAGTGTGGTGATTCAGCACACCAGTGGCCGGCAGTGGCTCACTGATGGCCGGTAGTGCTTCATCCTTGGCCGGCAGATGGCTGGCAACAAGCATTCATGGCCGGCAGGCCACTGGTGCAGTCCTTAGCATTGGTTTGGTAAGGTGGAGCAGAAAGTTATTGGAGTAAGCTTAACCCTGCAAACAGAGCCTCTTAAGAGCAAACCAGAGGGCTTTCGAGGCGGAAATCGAGTGTATGCATCCTTCATTACCCGAGGCAGAGCTGAGGCAGTCTAGTTTAAATATCTTGCATGATTAGTTAGTTGTAATTTAATTAACTAGTTTGCAAATTAGTTAAGTGCTGTAATAATTAGTAAGTAGTTTACTAGCTATTCGTTTAATATGTAATAATTAGTTTAATTAGATTAGCTTATTCATTCGGACCTCCTTCATGAGGGCGCAATGTTGTAATAAGTGTGCATACGTGTGTGCATGTCTTCCAACCCCACGTCTTTTTCTCTTTTATTTAACCGCTTTCGATGGTTAGTTTAGGGGCATTTTCAATTAGCATACCTTATGCTTGCATGTTTGCATCATTCATTTGTCTTGCATGCACCGAGGCTCGGCGCATCATTCAAACTGCATCGTATTTCAATACTTATTTGAATATGTGTTTCAAAGCATGCCATCAAAGTGTTGCATATACCATGATTAGGTAACCGAGCCTATCTTATTTCATGTTGCATGTGTTGCATTAGGCATTTTAACATAGCTAAGATCATGCATTGTTTCTAATTAGCTTTTGTTTTGGCTTGGAGTACACTGTAAGTTTTACGCTTTAGCATACTTGCATGAGTGTGAGTGTTGCCATGATATCATGCTTGCTATGATGCTATTTGCTTATATGCTAAACTGCATGAATGCTTGTGGATGAAGGCTTTGTTGCTTGAATTGGAATGATTCAACAAATGTATGTTTTAAGCCCACTTTGTGAAGTGGCAAATCATCATGTTTTAAGCCCACCTGAGGTGGGAAATCCGCGTTTTAGCCCACTTGAGGGTGGCAAATTCAAACCATTTTCGAAAGCAAACATGAGTTGAATTCGTTCCAAGTCTTGCGACTTAGTCTATACTTGTATGTGTGTGTTACATAGCAAAATTAGCTAACAATTGGAATAAGAACACATGTGTTTATAAAACAACATATCATGGTAGTAGAGGCCGATCTTTGATCTGGCTAGCGGGGGGCCTTTGGCACGAGTCAGGGTTTCCTAAATTTCCCCAAAAATAAAATATTTAGGTGGCGACTCTGTAATCTGGCAAAACAATCCAGTTTTGGCATTATTTGATTCAAAATCTGATTTTCCAAAATGATTTGCCAGATTGGACTCTTTGGTGTTTATCAGTTTCACATTGCACTTTGTGAGATTAGATTCAGAACCGTGATAGGAGTCCGAACTGTCGGACCAATTCGAGCTCTCCAAAAAGGGGCGCGAAGAAAGTCGAGTCTACAGGCACCAAAATAAAAAGAATGCCAACTGATACAACAAGATCAAGTGTTGGTCCTGTCCATCCCCAATCTTAGGAAGGAGGTGAGGACTGGGTACAAACCTAACTTCCAACTTGTACTTTCACGGAGTAGCTGCCCTCAAATCTAAGTTTTGAAGCTTGATAATGACTACCAAACGTTCTACTATTCTCATTCATGATTAGAGTGATTTCATATGGATCCATTTGGCACCACTTTCAAAACTGTATTATGTTCTCCCAAATTTTAAAATTTTAAAAAAATTAATAATAAAAAAAGCATACAAGAAACTGTTTGGAAAAGAAGAAAAAAACAAAACTAGTTTTGAGAAAATTTCCTAAAAATAGAAAGAAGAGAGAGAAGAGAGAGATTTACTCACAAGCTTGGGCTCTATTACCAATCGGCTAAAATTATCACATTTATTCACTCATTTATTTCTACAACAATACTTGGCAGCTCGAATTTTCATGATCCGAATGGCTCGAATGTATCAAAACGACGTCAAAACGACGTCGTTTTGATACATTCGAGTTATTTGGGTCATACAAATTCGAGCTACCAAGCATTTTTCTTATTTCTAATGAAATTTTTTTAGATGAAACATTTAAAAACAAAATGAAAAAGTAAAATAAAAAAATTCAAAATAAGTGCAGTAAAAACAAAAAACAAAAAAAATCTACCTTTTCAATTTTCATTAATAGGTCTTCAATAAACTTCTAATTTTTTTTTAGAGCATCTTTTCACATTTGAACATAAAAGAGTTAATTTTTTTGTAAAAATTTGTAGCACATCACTAAAGACCAAAAATCAAAATCAAAACACTAAAGACGAAACAAAAAATACTAAGAAAAAACTGCTAAAAAAAGCAATTTCCATACAACACCAAGCAAACTTGAAATAACAGAGTAATTTTGAGATCACAATAAAAAAAAACTCCTAACCTGATTTGGGTATTCTCTCAATGAGATCTCATTTGGATGAGATCTTCTTGCTGCTGAGACCAGTTCAAAAATCCCTTCCTAATTAAATAGGAAAACAAGCAAACAAAAATAAACTATATACAAAATAATGCGACTACCAATATTGAAATAATAAGCCAGTTTAATTAATCTTCTTCTGACTTAAAATGAATGGACACACAACTATTACACTATACAAATTTCATACAGCTTTTTTTTTTTTTTTTTTTTTTGTAAATCATTACTCATTGATAATATGCTATAAATAGTTTGGCAATATTTTCAAAGAACTTAAATGTCATGAATGGTTTTGCAAATCCAACTAGACTCAAAAGGGCAAAAGTAGGCAAACCAGTCAGTTGATAAAAGACATAAGCAATGAACGCAACATTATTTTTGAGGTGATTATAAACATATAACTGAAAGCAGCAACATGACAATAGTAGTGGTCATAAAGGGTTCCAGAATTGAGAGTTCAGTTCACTCAAATATCACACATTTAGACATCTGCAGTAAATCACAGTACAATAATAATTTTTTAACAGATAAAAAGGAGAGAGTACAAATTAGGCTAAAAATTGTAACATACAATCAACCAGAGTAATGAAATAAAAAAAATACTCTGTTTGGTTAGTCAGAAAAAAGAATCAAAGAAAGAGGAAGCTCACCTCACTTGGGACTTTTGTCAAACACGTTGTCTTCAGCAACCAAGCACCATATATGCATATGAAATTGAGCACATCAATTACAGTTTTGGGCCAAGAGCAGTATCAATTCTAACCAACTTAATCAAACATATATGAGTGTGTATACATATATATACAAAATTCTCGAATGCAAACAATATTAACGAAATCAAATAGATGAAATAGAACACTCTAGAAAATAGAACACTAAATAGATGAAATTGATAGTTTAAAAGGATAAAAATGATCAACTAAACTCTAGAAAAAAAACATTAATCAAATCAAATTTTGCTTCAGAAAACAAAAAATTACTTCTAAAAATGACAACAAGCAAAGTTAGAACTCACAGTTTTGATAGTATTCTCCAAGTTCTGAGCAACACCATGAGCCAAGAAAATCAACAAGGCTCTTGGTTAGGGTTTTAGAATCCGAGTGTTCAGCAACGAGTGGTGTCTCTTCGTCCATGGCTTCTCAGAACTCTCAATTAGGTCGATTTGCCACAACGAGATATATAAACCCTAGAAATTGGTGGTGTGGTGGGGCATATGAGATAGAGTATGAGAGTGGGGTGAAGAGAGAGAGAGAGAGAGCACCATTTGAAACCCTTACTGTTCGAAGCCTCTCTCTTCTCCTTCTCTTATCAGTTTTCCTCCGTGAACAATATTCTATGTTCATCCATTAGGAGCCAAGGAGTGAATGTTTTAAACAGTATTCAGTGCTCAAACCTTTCTCTTCCCCTGTGTAGACGTCCCCGAACGCCCCGGGAGGGATGAGTCCCCCGTTCCGTTCGTTTTGGGCTCACTACAGTTCAGGACTCAAATGTCACAGTTCTTAATCTGAACCAAAGAGTCCAAATCCAGCAAATCATTTTGAGAAAACAAATTTTTAGAAAAGAAGTGCCAAACATGGACTACTTTGCCAGATAGAGAGTCGCCACCTAAATATTTTATTTTTTTGGGAAATTTAGGAAACCCTGACTCGTTGCCTAAGGCCACGTGTCCGTCATCACCAAAGTTGCCTCGGCTCGGGAACTTGGGTACGATTGGGGAAGGTCACTTCGTGAGCACCCCCGCTCGCCCGATCAAAGATCAGCCTCTACTAAACATGATATCGAGTTTTGAAAACCTTATGCATTCTTATTCCGGTTATTAGCCTAGATTTACTATGTGATGCGCACAGCATACAAGTATAGACCAGGTCGCCTGAATTGGAACAAAACATTTCATGCTTGTTTTTTTGAAAGATGGTTTGCTACTCGCAAGTAGGCTTTAAAATGCAGATTTTACCACCCTCAGGTGGGCTTAGAAAACATGGTTTTGCCACTATCTAGTGGGCTTAAAACTCACAGTCAATGCATTGTTCCAATCCAAATAACCCAACCTTCACCCACAGGCATTCAGGCAGATATATCACATAAGCAAATAGCCTCATGGTAAGCATGCTATCGTGGCAGTCACTCACACACATGCAAGGATGCTAAAGCATAAAAACTTACCGAGTACTCCAAGCCAAAACAGAAGCTAATTAGAAATCCATGCATGATCCTAACTATACAGAGATGCCTAATGCAACACATGCAAAAATGCAACTATAGCAGGCTCGGCTATTCTAAACATGGCATATGGAATGCTACAGCTAACATGTATTCAATTTGGAATTGAAATGCAAATGCAGTTAGTATGATGCGCCGAGCCCGGTGCATGCAAAACAGATGAATGAATGCAAACATGCTATCATACTGTATGCTAAATTGAAACATGCCCTAATCTAACCATCATAAGCTGGTAAATAAAAGGGAGAAAGACGTGGGGTTGGAAGACATACATCACACTCACGCACACTTATTACAACATTGCCCTCACTCGGAGGGTCCAAATAAATAATATACAGTCTCGAATAAATAATTACAGTCCAAATAAATACAAAATTCTAATTAATTAACAAATTAACTAGGAAAGCAGTAAATTGGCATGCAAGCTAGGGACTGCCTCGACTCCGCTCCGGATGATGAATGATGCATGTTCGGGTTGCCTTACGCAGAAATCCATTGCGATGCCCCAATTAGCCTCTGTTTACAAGTAAGCCCGGAATATTGCACGAAGCTCCAAAAGACTGCCGGTTTCTGATTTGCTGCAACAGAGAGCAAGAAAGGGGCATGGCAATGTATTTTCACATATGTATGCACGACTACTCTTCAGGAAGTGTAGTCCTCGATCCTCGTGCCACCAATCACGCATCTCGATGCATGATGGCCGAGGAGTCGATTTGCATGACTCAATATGGAATGAATGCACATGAAAACATAACAAGGCCTAGGCTCCATCATGGTTAATCCAGAGTGTCGGCGATTGGGGAATTGAGACACGTTCCGTCACTCGGAGTACGAAACGTACCTCGTTTCCCGTGCTCGGGCTAACTCCTATCCCAAACACAATGCAATATGCATGACATGCATGAATGCAACTAAGATACAACCTAACATGCACAATGCTATGAAATGGCATACACGATGCACGAGGTAACATGGCATACACAATGCGCTAACATACAACCTAGCATACACAATGCTATGAAATGAAATGACATACACAATGCATAATGGACTTACACCAACATAAGTGGACCTCAGTCACACTCACATCAGTGGCCATAAGATGGAAATGAGACATTCGAGATACGTGCACACATGCACGCAAACCGAGGACCGACCCTAAGGCACGAATGCCACTCTAACAAGGCATGGCAAGGCATGGAATATGGCATACAAACATGCAAATTTCAGCACTAAAATATGATGCTAAACAGCCCCAAAACATGGCAATATGGCAGCCGATGCATGAGATGAACCCCGAAACTCGAAATTAGGCATACGCAATGACTTATAGCTATACAAAGCATGCATTATTTGATCATGAAGTATGAAGACAGAGTCAAGGCAGTCCCAAAACATGAACTTTCTAGTTCAAAGCATGGCCAAAAGATGCTAGCAAGATGGCCTAACATAGCATGCAATTTTTACTATCAAACATGGATTACATGGCAAGTACATGAAGCAAGTGAGCACTCACCAAACCAGAAAAAATCAGTGAACTAAAACATGCCAAAATATGTCCAAATACAAATGGAAAGGCAGCCAACACACGCACAAATGAGGGGCTCCTTTGGAGGGCATACAAAGGGGTTCTTAAGCACATGCAAGATAGACATGAAGCATGACCAAAACAACTCTAGAAATCAAATATGGTAGTCCCAAAACTCACCAAATTGGCCCTGAAAAGTAGCTAAGAAGCATGCAAAGAGGGGTCCCTTTGGAAGGCCAAAATGACCACCAAACAAGTCAAGGTGAGAGGGGGTCACCCCCCACTGATTTGGAGGCTCAAAATAGTGTTACAGCCACTGAAAATCCACTGGATTTTAGTGGCTAGAAGGCCAAACAAAGCATGCAATTGGAGCTAAGGTGTAAGGCTCAAAACAAGGGACAATCAAGCATTCAAGGAAGCATGTGACCTCAAATAAGAAAATGCCCTTAATAAAACATGAATATGATGTCAAAAAAAGCCTTATTCCAGTTTATAACAAGTCTAAAAAATGAACATAAATAGGGCTAATCTATCATGCAAAAATGGCCCTAAAAGAGAGAATAGAGACAAGGGACAGCATCTGGCCCCAAACAGAGAAGGGACCTTCAAAAAAGTTGAATAGGGGCTCAAAAAAAGACACTTTTTAGTTTACGGTAAGTCTCAAATATGCTCACAAGTAAGGCTACAATATGATGTAAAAATGGCCCTAAAAGAGAGATAGAAAGAAAGAGGCATTATCTGGCCTCAAACAGTGATGAGCCCTTCAACAAAGTTGAATAAGGGCTCAAAATAAAGTACTTTACAGTTTGGCTCGAAGCTCATAAATGCTTACAAATAGGGCTAACATATCATGCAAGAAATAGCCCTAAAAGAGAGATAAAGAGGCAGGTGATAGCAGCTGACCTCAAACAGAGGAGAGCCCTTCAACAAAGTTGAAGAAGGGCTCAAAAAAAGACATTTCACAGTTTATGATCAAGTCCAAAACAGCTCACAAATAAGCCTAAAATATCATGCAAAAATAGGCCTAAAAGAGAGTTTAAACACAAAGGGTGAGGAGGAGACCTCAAACAGAGAAAGACCCTTGATCAAACATAGAGATGAGCTCAAAATATGACTATTTACAGTTTGTGTCGGAGCCCAAAAAAGTAAGCAAAATGAGCTAAAATATAAAGCAAAATAAGGCAAGAAAGAGGGAAAATGGGACTCACCCTTGTAGAGCCAACCTTCAACAGCTCTTGGACCAAGTTTGGGGGCTCTCAACCTCTGGAAATCAGCTTCAAGTTGCTGGAATGGAGTATGGAGGTATGGTGCTATGGGTTGTGGTGTAAAGGGTGCAAGAACCTTAGGGTTTGGAAGAGAGGGAGAGGAAGAGTTGTATGCAAGGCTCAACACCAATTTTGTAACCCTTCAAAATGGGTGTGGGGGTGCTGGTTTTATAGAGGAGGAGTGGAGGAAAAGGGGGGGGGGGGGAAAATCAAATTCAAATTTCCTCCCCAAAAGGGCAAATCCCCGGGCAGGGGTCTGGGGGAAAACAGAGGGTACATCTGTAATACACTTGGAGAGGGAAAAATGGCCGGCCAGGTCAAAAGGGCCAAAGTGGTCAGCCAACAGGCAAGGTGGGCCGACCAGTTTAGGTGGCCGGCCGACCAGGTCAAAAGGGGCAAGGTGGCTGGCCACCCCCTAGGATGAAGCCCTAGAAGTTAGCTTTCCAATGCCGCAAACCTTGCATTAAAATTCCTCTTGTGGAAAAAGTTATGCCATTTTGGTGAAGCCGCGTAGATTCGGTCCAATCGGATTGATCCCCTACTTCAACCAATCATATCTCCCCCGCCTGGACTTGTCCTTAGGAGATTCTTGAGTGTAAAATGAAGCCCCGGAGGTAAGCTTTCCAACGGTGGTGGCCTCATATCTTAATTTCTTTTGTGAAAAGAGTTATGCCCGTTTCGGTGAAGCCGCGCAGATGTTTTCCTCCTTCCCGGATTCATGCTGAACCACTTTTGACCAAAAAAGCTATTTTTTTAGAAAAATTGCTGGCCTCCCACCCTCCTACAAGCTTTCTAACAATGAAAATAAGGTCCCTGCCAAAAATGGACCAAGACGGATGCAAAACGAAGGTTTGGGGGCCAAAACACGTAGTTCGGGGCCCCGAAAACAGGTTGTTAGGCACCGGAAGTGGCATTCGATCACGAAGGTGGTCGCTCAGGCCACAGTGTCCCTCAAAAGGGAGGAAATAAGGTGTGTGCCAAAAACCGGAGCAAACGGAGTTGGTTAAGCGGTCCCGAACCGAGGCACACGGCCGACGGCTCCGAAAACCGAAAACTGGGCTTCATACGGGAAAGATGGCCTACGACCACGAAACGTAGCCTACGGCCACTGAGAGATGGTCTACGAGACCTCACCCTCCCTTCGGGAAGAGAAAATAAAGAAAATAGGGCCTGGTTCGCAAACCGAGGCATGGTACAAAAGAGTCCAGAAGTCCGGAGGCAAGGCTCGCAGCCGAAATTCCGCAACCTCAGAACGAGCACAATATGCAACATCACCAAGCGCTCAATCGGTGACGTCTGAGTCTTAAGGTCGGTCAAAAATGAGGTGTCTACAGTTGCCCCTCTTTGACAGAACTCGAAAGTCATAAGTGACAGGAGTGAATGTCAAAGCCCAGAGACGACCCATTTTTGACAAGGCCGAAGATTCAGACAAACATACTAGATAACAGAGAAATGCGCCCGCAGGCATGCCCGCAGGCAGGGGGCAAGATGCAAAATGATATGCAGGAAGATTTTGATAATTGGATTTATATGCTACGCGAAGCTGATTTGAAGATTGGACTTATACGCTATGCGAAGCCGGTTTGAAGATTGGACTTATACGCTACGCGAAGCCGGTTTGAAGATTGGACTTATACGCTACACGAAGCCGGTTTGAAAATTGGACTTATACGCTACGCGAAGCCGGTTTGAAAATTGGACTTATACGCTACGCGAAGCCGGTTTGAAAATTGGACTTATACGCTACGTGAAGCCAGTTTGATAATTGGACTTATACGCTACGCGAAGCCGGTTTGAAAATTGGACTTATACGCTACGCGAAGCCGGTTTGAAAATTGGACTTATACGCTACGCGAAGCTGGTTTGAAAATTGGCCTTATACGCTACCCGAAGCCGGTTTGAAAATTGATAATTGGACTTATACGCTACGCGAAGCCGGTTTGAAAATTGGACTTATACGCTACGCGAAGCCGGTTTGAAAATTGGACTTATACGCTACGCGAAGCTGGTTTGATAATTGGACTTATACGCTACGCGAAGTCGGTTTGAAATTTGGACTTATACGCTACGCGAAGCCGGTTTGAAATTTGGACTTATACGCTATGCGAAGCCGGTTTGAAAATTGGACTTATACGCTACGCGAAGCCGGTTTGATAATTGGACTTATACGCTACGCGAAGTCGGTTTGAAATTTGGACTTATACGCTACGCGAAGCCGGTTTGAAATTTGGACTTATACGCTACGCGAAGCCGGATATCACTCATGATCATGCAAAGAGAGCTGTAATGAAGCAATTATGCAAAATAAATGCAACATTTTAAGCGAATGCCAGGCAAGCAAGTAAACTCGAACCAAACTATACCTCATGCAGAAATGATGTAAGAAAATTATGGAATCTTCACGAAAATGTGCGATAGATACACAAAGGTGAACGAAGTGTGTGATTGATGCACGAAGCGAGCGTGTGTGATAGATACACAAAGCGAACGTGTGTGATAGATACACAAAGCGAACGTGTGATAGATACACAAAGTGAAGCGAGTGTGATGGATACACTATATGAAGCAAAGTGTGATGGATACACTAGGTGAGTGTGTGATAGACACACAAAGCGAACGTGTGATAGATACACAAAGTGAAGCGAGTGTGATGGATACACTAAAGGTGAACACAAAGTGTGATAGATGCACTTAGTGAACAAGTATGATTGATATACTGAAGGTGAACACGAAGTGTGATAGATGCACTTGGTGAACAAGTATGATAGATATACTGAAGGTGAACACGAAGTGTGATAGATGCACTTAGTGAACAAGTATGATGGATATACTAAAGGTGAATACGAAATGTGATAGATGCACTAAGTGAACAGAGTGTGATTGATACACTAAAGGCGAACACAAAGTATGATAGATGCACTATGTGAACAGAGTGTGATTGATACACTAAAAGCGAACACAAAGTGTGATAGATGCACTAAGTGAACAAGTGTGATGGATACACTAAAAGTGAACACAAAGTGTGATAGATGCACTAAGTGAACAAAGTGTGATTGATACACTAAAAGTGAACACAAAGTGTGATAGATGCACTATGTGAACAGAGTATGATAGATATACTGAATGTGAACACGAAGTGTGATAGATGCACTTAGTGAACAAGTATGATTGATATACTAAAGGTGAACACGAAGTGTGATAGAAGCACTTAGTGAACAAAGTATGATTGATATACTAAACGGTGAACACGAAGTGTGATAGATGCACTTAGTGAACAAAGTGTGATTGATACACTAAAGGTGATGATGTGAATATGTGCATGATAGATACACAAAATGAGGATGTGTGTGATAGCTACACAAAATGAGTGAAGTGTGATTGATACACTAAAGTGAAGAGAGTGTGATTGATACACAAAATGAGAATGTGTGTGATTGATACACTAAAGCGAGCATGTGTGATTGATACACAAAGTAGGCATAGTGTGATAGATACAAAGCGAGTGTGTGT
>JAPPVO010008230.1:0-29815 GCA_030407325.1 Camellia japonica | reverse complement strand
ATAAGTACCTTCGTGAGCTGGCGAAGATGGAAAAGAAGAAAAACACCGAAATAACCCAACTGAAGGAGAACATCAAAGGAGCCAAAAAGCAAGGCTTCAAAAAGGCAGAGGATGCCTATACCCAGCAGTGCGAAGCCGCCAAAGATCTGTTCTTCAAGTGCGGCTGGAGGAGTGCGTGGAGCAGCTCGGTTGCGGGTCCGAGACCGAGGTATATAACGCTCCGCAGTACTTCATTCCGGCCTCACTGGCGGAATACGCTGCTGATCTTTAAAAGCAATTTCTTGAAGAGGGTTCAGGCTCTGATGAAGATTCTGAATCTGAGGACAGTCCGTTTATCAATGGGGACCAGTCAGTTCGGGTGGATCCCACGGTGGAAGACCTGTCCATTGAACGACCAGGTGAAACCGTGCTTCCGACCGAAACCCCTATTGTGACCGAGACCGAGCTCCCGCCCGAAACCGGTCTTCGTGATGATGCCGATGCTGGATTTGATGCCGAAATTGATGAGCTTTTCAGCTGACTGCCTTTTTGCTTTCCTTTTGTTTTTTGAACTTGTAACCGGGCTGCGGCCCCTCCTTTGTACTTCTGTTTTATTTTAATGAAAATTTTTCTTTTTTGTGCTTAACTCTTATTTCGGTTTTCTGTTCTGTTTGTACTTGCATTCTTTGAATGATTGCTTCTCTTGCTGCAAGTGTTATTTCGGTATTTCTATTTAATCATCCTAGGCTTATCCAGCCAACCACTCTTCAGCCATAAACTTACTTCGGCTGAAGAGTAACAAGAGTTGGTTTAATCCAGCCAACCACTCTTCAGCCATACGCTTACTTCGGCTGAAGAGTAACAATAGTTGGTTTAATCCAGCCAACCACTCTTCAGCCATACGCTTACTTCGGCTGAAGAGTAACAAGAGTTGGTTTAATCCAGCCAACCACTCTTCAGCCATAAACTTACTTCGGCTGAGGAGTAACAAGAGTTGGTTTAATCCAGCCAACCACTCTTCAGCCATAAACTTACTTCGGCTGAAGAGTAACAAGAGTTGGTTTAATCCAGCCAACCACTCTTCAGCCGTAAACTTACTTCGGCTGAAGAGTAACAAGAGTTGGTTTAATTCAGCCAACCACTCTTCGACCATAAACTTACTTCGGCTGAAGAGTAACAAGAGTTGGTTTAATCCAGCCAACCACTCTTCAACCATAAACTTACTTCGGCTGAAGAGTAACAAGAGTTGGTTTAATCCAGCCAACCACTCTTCAGCCATAAACTTATTTCGGCTGAAGAGTAACAAGGGTTGGTTTAATCCAGCCAACCTAGAATAAAATGTTTGGTTATTGCGACCAAACGTCCTGCAGCCTGGATCCTTATCCTGGGCTTAGGAGGGGTGTTGGTTTAATCCAACCAACCTAGAATAAAATGTTTGGTTATTGCGACCAAACGTCCTGCAGCCTGGATCCTTATCCTGGGCTTAGGAAGGTTCATAGTTGGTTATTCCGGCCAACTATGTTTACAATGCTCTCAACTCACTAAAGTTACCCTTTACTGAAAACAATTATGTTGGAAAGAATCGATTTGTTTTATTGAGAAAGTAAAAAATTACATATGCTTAAAAGGGAAAGAAAAAAACTAAAAATAATATATCTTGAGATTGGCAGTGTTCCATGGCCTGGGAATTGCTTTGCCGTCCTCATCTTCTAAGTGGTATGCCCCTTTGCCTGCTAATCCGACCACTTTGTAAGGTCCTTCCCAGTTAGGCCCTAGCTTTCCATCTCCTGGTACCAAGGTATTTCCCATCACTTTGCGCAGTATCCAATCTCCGATCTTGAACTGCCTTGGATGCACTGTTTTGTTATACTTTCTGGATAACTCTTGTTGGTAGGAGGCGATGTGAACCAATGCTCTATCTCTTCTCTCTTCCGCAAGATCAAGTTCCAATGCTATGGCTTCGCCATTTAAGTCTGGGTCAAAGTTTTCGCTTCAATTGTGGGGAGGCCAACTTCTAATGGGATGACTGCTTCCATGCCATAAGCTAAGGAGAATGGTGTTTCCCCTGTTAATCGGCGAGGTGTGGTGCGGTAAGCCCATAAAACATGAGGGAGTTCTTCTGCCCATTTGCCCTTTGCTCTCTCTAACCTTTTCTTCAATCCATCCAAGACTACCTTGTTTGATGCCTCTGCCTGACCATTTGCTTGGGGATATGCCGGTGTAGAATTGTAGAACTCTATTTTGTATTATTCACAAAAGCCCTTGAAAATCCTACCGTCGAATTGAGTGCCGTTGTCTGATATCAGTGCCTTTGGTATGCCAAATCGAGTGATGATATTCTGCCAGACAAACTTTTTCACATCTTTTTCCTTGATTGACGCCAAGGCTTCTGCTTCCACCCATTTTGTGAAGTAGTCGGTTGCTGCGAGGAAGAATTTCCTGTTGCCGGGTGCTGTTGGGAAGTGGTCCTACTATGTCCAATCCCCAGATTGCGAAGGGCCATGGACTAGTTAGAGTAGAAGTTCTCTGGCAATTGGTGTATTTGATGTGCGAACTTCTAGCATTTTTCGCACTTTTTGACGTACTTCTCTGAATCCGCTTGCATGTATGGCCACCAGTATCCTTGTGAAATTGCTCAGTCTGCCAATGATCTTCCTCCTTGATGGATGCCGCATACACCCTCATGTATTTCGAACAGAAATGCTTCCACTTTGCTGGGGTGGACACACTTTAGGTAAGGTCCTGAGAACGACTTTTTGTATAATGCCAAAGATGGGGAGAGCCAAAATCGCTGCGACTTTGCTCTTATTCTGTTGGTTTCTTTCTTCTCTTCCGGTAGGGTGCCGTTTTTAGGAACAGTTGATGGGGCCCATCCAAGAAGGGCCTAACTCTGCACAACATACCTCTTCTGCTTCGGGGTCTTCTATGCTTGGTTTAGGTAGGTAATCGATCAGCAATGGATGAGGGATGGAGGTGTCTGCCATTGAGGCGAAGCCTGCTAGTTCGTCTGCTCTGCTGTTTTCCTCCCTGCCGATTTGTTCTATCCTGACTACATCAAATTTTTTGACCTCTGTTCTGACCAACTCTTGGTACTTGGCCATCATGTCATCCTTTGCTTCGTAGTCGCCAGATATTTGGTTTACCACTAGCTGTGAGTCGCTGTAGACCATTAGTTCGGTGGCCTTCATGTGGAATGCTGACTTGAGACCTGCAAGAAGCGCTTCATATTCCGCTTCGTTGTTTGATGTTGGGAAGCCAAGGTTGATCGCTTGCTCCACTACTAGGCCGTCTGGAGAGATGAGGACTATGCC
The DNA here is from genome assembly GCA_030407325.1 of Camellia japonica. Lineage (NCBI taxonomy): Eukaryota > Viridiplantae > Streptophyta > Magnoliopsida > Ericales > Theaceae > Camellia > Camellia japonica. The sequence goes on along the minus strand of JAPPVO010008230.1, from coordinate 26,525 downwards.
AAGCCCTGCTCCATGCCGGTTGGATGCTCCATCCACAAAGAGCTTCCACATCTCTCCCATGAACAACTTCCAGCAAGTAGAGGGATCAGATGATGCCTTGGGATCTTCCTTGTTGCTGGTGTCTTCTTCAAGGTCCATGCTTGCTGTCTACCCCTCGCCATCTGGTTGTATCAAGTCTTGCTTTGTTGGTGAGTCTTGACTTGGTGTATCATGGTTTGCTTTTTCCTTCCTTGCTTTACTCGGGTCTGCCTTGGGGCCTGACTGAGTTTCCAGTACTAGGGGTTGCGTTATTCCGTCGTCAACTTCCATCCCTAGTCTGGTAGCTTCAGTCAGGTCGATTGGGCATATATGATGACTTCTTGGGGTGAATTCTGCGACGAAGTCTGCTAATGCTTGTGCCTTTATTGCGGTTCTGGGTTGGAACTTGATGTCGTATTGCCCCAACTTAACTGCCCACTTTAGAATTCGTCCAGAAAAGTTCGCCCTTACAAACAAAGCCTTTAATGGGAAGGTTGTGAGGACAACTATGGTGTGGGCGTGAAAGTAGTGCGATAGCTTCCTTGAGGCCATCATCAAGGCCAATGCTAGTTTTTCCAGTGGCAAGTACCTTGTTTCGGCGCCCAGCAATGTCTTGCTGACATAATAGATGGGTAGATGTTGGATTCCTTCTGCACGGACCAATACTGCGCTAATTGCGTGCTGTGAGACTGCTAGGTACAAGAATAGTTCTTCTCCAGGAATTGGGGTTACAAGTAATGGTGGAGAGGACATGTATTCTTTCAAGCTTTCAAGAGCTTGGTCGCATTCGTCGTCCCACTCGAACTTGGCTTTCAGAGCATGGAAGAATGGTCGTAGTCTGTCTGACGATCGGCTTATGAATCGATTGAGCGCAGCGGCCATGCCGGTGTGAGATGCTGCACTTCTTTTACTGAGTTCGTCTCTCCAACTCCTGAATTGCCTTGATCTGAGAAGGGTCTGCCTCAATACCCCGGTTGGTCACCAGGAAGCCCAGGAATTTGCCAGATCCTACTCCGAATGCACATTTCGACGCGTTGAGGCGTAACTTATGCTTCTTCAGGATCTCAAACATCTCACCTAGGTCTTTGAGATGGTCATTCTCATTCTGCTCTTGACCACCATATCGTCAATGTAAGCCTCCATTGTTTTGCCTACAATGGCTCAAACATCTTGGTGACCATTCTCTGGAATGTCGCCCCTGCGTTCTTTAGGCCAAAGGGCATGACCCTTGAACAGTATAGTCCTCTTGGAGTTGTGAAGGATGTCACTTCCTGATCTGGTTCATGCATGGCGATTGATGGTAGCCTCTGTATGCATCCAGAAAGCTAAGTCGGTTGTGCCCTGCCTTCCGTTAGGTCGACCAGTTGATCTATCCGTGGTAGAGGAAAGCTGTCTTTTGGGCACGCCTTGTTGACTGTTTTGTAGTCGACGTAGACTCGCCACTTGCCATTCTTTTTAGGCACTACGACCGTGTTGGAGATCCATCTTGGGTAGTGCACCTCTCTTATCGCTCCTGTCTCCAGCAGGTTTCCTACTTCTTCCGCCACTATCTCGGCGTGGTGGAGTGCCGATCTGCGGTGCGCTGTATGATTGGTCTGGCGGACGGCGGGTGGACGTTGAGTTGGTGACAGATGAAGTTGGGATCAATGCCTGGCATGTCGTATGGTGTCCAGGCGAACACTTCGATGTTAGAGGTCAAAAATTCTAAGACTTCTAATCTCTCAGTGCTGGACAATGACGAACCGAGCAGAAAGAACTTATCCGGGTTCTCTTCATCTATTCTTATTTCTACCAAGTCTTCCACTGCTTTCTGGCTAGCCGCTTTGCCAACATCTGCGAATAGTTCATTACTCTCAGGTTCTTCCACCGAATGAACGTATCCTTTGGCAGCGCGGCTGCCATTCACTGTGACAAAGCACTGTTTTGACATGATCTGGTCTCCATAAACTTCTTCTATTACTCCGGTGTCGTTGGGGAACCGCATTACTTGGTGGTAGGATGACGCCACCGATCGCATGGCATGCAGCCATGTTCTGCCCAAAATGATGTTGTAAGTGGAGGGGACCTTCAACACCCAGAACTCCACTTGTTTTGTCACACTCCCTGCTCTGATTGAGAGGATTATTTTGCCGACGGGCCATTCTGGCATGGAGTTGAATCCGATCAGGGGAGATACGGCGGGTGCCAAGTCTTTATCTTGTAACTTCAATTGTTTAAAGGTTTCGTAGTACATGATTTCACATGAACTACCCTGGTCAATCAGAATCCGCTTGACGTCAAAATCCTTGACTCGGAGAGTGACGACCAGGGCGTCATTGTGAGGGCAATATATCCTTGCCAAGTCTTTATCTGAAAAAGTCATGACATTCGTGGCCTCTGTCTTTCCCTTCTTAATGGTGGGTTGGGCACTTAGCACTTCTCTCAAGTGCTCAGCCTTTTTAATTGATCCTCTGAGCTCGCATAAACGCTCAGGTTCGAAGACTCCATGTATCACGTTAATTACGCCTTGAGGTGGGGCATCAATTGGCATACCATTGGGGTTATTATGGTCCTGGGGGCTGGTTGCGCCCCTCCTTCGATGTATTTATCCAGGTGGCCTGCTGCCACCAACTCCTCCAAGTGCTGTCTCAATGGCGTGCAATTCTGAGTGCGGTGCCCCTTTTCTTTATGGAAGGTGCACCGTGACCTGTCGTCGTAGTCCTTCTGAGCCTCGCCTAGCTTGGCTGGCCACTTAACAAAAGGCTCGTCTCGAATCTCACTAAGTATTCGGTAGATCGGTTTCTTGAATACCGTGGTTATGGCAGTGCGGACTCTCAACCATCTTTTGTCCTGGTCTTCTCCGTTGTTTCTTCTGCCACGTCCGTTTCTGTTCGGACGGTCTATCGTGTTGACCTTTGCTGAGGTTCTTTTCTGGTGCTGTGGTCGCGCCGGATTTTGCTTTGGCACGTGCGCCATCCTCTTCCACCCTGATGTGCTGATGCACTCTTTCCATCAGGGCTTCCATGGTGAGGGGCGGTGTCATGGTGATAGAGTCCCTTAGTCTGTTCCCGACTGGAAGGCCTCTTTGTACTATGCAATGGCGAGATTGGTGGGACAGTCCCGAATCTGGTTAAAGGTCTCCCAGTAGCGACTGTTATAGGATCTTAGGGTCTCCTTGTCACCCATGTCGATGGAGGGTAGCTGGTCGATCTCCACCGGGGTTTTAGTGTTTGTTCGGAACCTTGTTACGAACACCTCCGCTAGTTGTGCCCAAGAGGCTATGCTGCCCTCTGGAAGTTTCTCAAACCAAGTCAAGCCTAGGTCGCCAAGGCTAGATGGGAAGAGGATGCACATCAAGGCCCTCGTTCCGTCGGTATACAGCCATGACCTGGCGAAAGTGGCTCAGGTGTGAGTAGGGATCCGTCTTCCCTTCGTATGTGGTGAATTTGGGCTGTAGGAAGCCTGATGGTAGGGGCGCATTCTCTATCGCCAGAATGAACGGTGAGGTTTGTAGTCTCGCCAATGCCTTGTCCGTTGGTTCGTAGGCAGGGCGCGGTATTGCATTCCTACCTCGACGCTTCCGTGCGTCCGAGAGCCAACTGCTGTAAGGCAGAGAGACTCTATGCGGATCACGTGCCCTGGCGTCCTCCTTCCATCGTGCCTTCTCTTCTAGCACGGATCGTAGGTCGGACGATCTGGGCAACTCTGTCTGCCTAGATCTTGTCTGGTGCGTATGCGAGGGCCAATATGTGCTTCCTTCAGTGTATGACCTCTCAGATCTCGTCCTCTCAGACTTGGAGTGACGAGTTCTGGAAGATCTGGATTGCGTGTCGCCTGTCCTGAGGCTCTTGTTCTCTGCTTGAGAGGGTGTAGTATTCCTACTACGACTTTCCGAGTGGCGAGGGGGCGTCTTGTTTGTGCGCCCCTCTCTTGCCGCCACTTGCTTTCCCTTCACCTGGCGCTTTAGAGTTTCCATGTCCGCCGCCATTCGACGTATCAACTCGTCCTGCTGTAGACACCCCATTTTTGACCGACCTTAAGACTCAGACGTCACCGATTGAGCGCTCGGTGGTGTTGCATATTGTGCTCGTTCAGAAGTCTCAGAGTCGTGGCCGTGCGCCCTGCCTCCGGACTTCCGAACTCTCTTCTGTACCTTGCCTCGGTTTGCGAACCAGACTCGATTTTCTCTGTTTTCTTTCCTGAGGAGAGGGAGAGGTCCCGTAGACCATCTCTCAGTGGCGCGGGGCTACATTTCGTGGCCGTAGGCCATTTTGCCCATTTCGGAGCCGGTTCCCGGTTTTCGGAGCCGTCAGGCCATGTGCCTCGGTCGGGACCACCCAACCATCTCCGATTTCTCCGGTTTTTGGTATGCATCTCATTTACTCCCTTCGAGGACACTGGGGTCTTAGATACCCACTTCGTGGCCAAACACCACTTTCGGTGCTTAACGGCCGGTTTTCGAGACCCCGAACTGCGTGTTTTGGTCCCCGAGCATTCGTTTTGCATCGGTTTTTGTTCATTGTTGGCAGGTACCTCTGTTTTATCATAACGAGGGACACTGGGGTCTTAGATACCCACTTCGTGGCCGAATGCCACTTTCGGTGCTTACAGCCTATTTTCGGGACCTCGAACTGCGTGTTTTGGTCCCCGAGCATTCGTTTTGCATCGGTTTTTGTTCATTTTTGGCAGGTAACTCTGTTTCATCATAAGGAAGGTCACTAGAGGGTGGGAGGCCAACAATTATCTCAGCAACCTGTTATGCTCTTCCGGCGCCCCCCGGCGCCCGTTTTTCTCACTTCCGGGCTAATGTTGACCACCCTAGGGCCATTTTCTTCGAGCCAAAACCACATATTTGTGTTGTACACACATGGGAGGACACTAAAAACCTATGGCCGGCCAGTAACTCTCATTGAAACTTTTGAACCTCTTTGAAAAGTGGGTCGTTCTCTCTCCTGTTTTACAGTTTCCAGTTTTGAACCACAGGGTCTTATTCAGCACACATGGGAGGCCACCAATATGTGGTGGCCGGCCAGCAAATCTTCACTTCATTTTTTACCCCTTGGCCGGCCGGCCATAGGGGGTGGCCGGCCAGCCACCTGCAACAAAGATAGCTGGCCGGCCATGCTCCTTGGGGTGTGTTCCTTACAGCTGCACAGCTGTTTCCCCCAGAAAAGAGCTGTATCCGGGGGATATTTTGGAGGGGAAAGCTTGGGTGCATTTCCCTCCACCTTTACACCCCTCCTTTTGTCCATATAAGGCAGCCAAGAACTTGTCCCAAGGGTTAGAAAATTTGCTCTCAAGCATACATACACACCTCTCTCTCCATCTCTCTCAAATCTTCAAGTTTTGCTTCCATTCCTTCACCATCATCAAGCATCACCATCACCACTCCATTTCCAGCAGCAAGGAGGGGTTCTTCAAAGGCTTAGAAGCAACTTTCTTCAAGCAAAAGGCAGCCAAGAAGTTGTCTACAAGGGTAAGTCTCAAACTCCCTCTTTTACACCACTTTCTTGTCTCTTTTCTTAACCCTACTTGCTCACTGTTTTGAGCTCCGACCAATACTGAAAGTGGTCCTCTTTTGAGCTATTCTTGATGTTTTTTTAAGGGCTCAACTCTGTTTGAGCCCTTCATCTTGCACTTGTCTCAATATCCTCTTATATGCCATTATTTTGCATTGAATATTTGGCCTATGTGTGATCTGAATTGGAGCATCTCATGAACTGATATTGTACTTATTTTGAGGCCCTCTTCAACTTTGAAGAATGGCTCAACCTTGTTTTCATGCTCCATATGTCACTTGCTTTGAATCCATGTTCTACCCTTGTTTTTTGTATGCTTTTTTTTAGCCTATGAGTGATCTGTTTTCGAGCATAATGTAAACTGTGAGTGGGCCTATTTTGAGCCCCTATTCAACATTGAAGAAGGGCTCAACCTTGTTTGGCCCCTCTATCATGCACTTGCTTCACAATTTCTCATATTTACCGTAAACTTGCATGATTTGTTTGACCTACATGCAGTCTGTTATGGAACATGTCATGAACTGTTAGTGAGCTTATTTTGTGTCCCTCTACAACATTTTAGAAGGGATCAATCTTGTTTGGGTTCTCCATGTTATACTTGTCTTTATATCTCTCTTTGACCCCCTTTTTGCATGCTTTTTTAAGCTTATCTAGCTTCTGTTTTCGGCCATCATCAGAACTAGAAAGAGTCATATTTTTATCTTCTTGACATATTTCATAAAGGGTCTTTTTTGGTTTGATGAATGTTTGGTGTACTTCATGTTATAGCCTTATGTATCCTCAATCTTGCATAGCATTTTTACCATGTTTGCATACTGAGTTGGGGGATATCATATACTGTAAATGTGCATATTTTTAGTCCCTCATCAGTGTTGTAGAAGGGTACTTTTCAGTTTGAGCACCGCATGCATCACTGGTTTCAATACCCCTCTCTTGGTCCGTATTTTTGCATGCTATTGTTGCCCTATCTATGCTTGCACTTTGGCCTTTTTCTAGACTGGAAAATGCTATTTTTGGGGCTGCCTTGCTACTTTTTTGCATGTCATGTACCAATTACGCATGTTTAGTGTGGCTGTAGGCCATTTCGGATGCTTAATATCGCATTTCGGGACCATTCCGCGCATTCGGTGTCATTTCCCCGCCTTTCGGGACTGTTTTGCATCATTTGTGAGTGCTGGAAACTCATTTGCATGCTTGCATATCATTTCCATGCCATTTCATGCCTTACGGCCTTTGCCTCGATTTGCGTGCCCGTGTGCACGCATTTCGAGGCGCTTCTTTTTTATCCGACGGCCTCCCGTGCGAGAGTGGCTGAGGTCCTCTCATGTTGGTATAAGTCCATTCTGCATTCTGTATGCCATTTTCGCATCATTGCATTCCGTATGCCATTTTCTCGGTTTGCGTGCCCGCGGGCACGCACTTCGAGACATCTCATTTTAGCCTCATTACATATCATTTCCATGTCATTTTGCATTTCGTATGCATCGCCTCGGTTTGCGTGCCCGTGGGCACGCATTTCGAGGCACTTCTTTTTTATCCGACGGCCTCTTATGTGAGTGTGGCTGAGGCTCACTCATGATAGTGTAAGTCCATTTGCGTTGTGTATGCCATTTCATGCCTTAGGATCATCGCCTCGGTTTGCGCGCCCGCGTGCACGCATTTCGAGGCATCTCATTTTCATAGCATTGTGCATGCTAGGATTGTATATTAGCTGCATTTCATGCATATCATGCATATTGCATCGTGTTCGGGATAGGAGTTAGCCTGGGCACGGGAAACGAGGTACGTTTCGTACTCCGAGTGACGGAACGGGTCTCAATTCCCAAGTCACTGACACTCCGGATCACCCATGATGGAGTTAGGTTTTGTTGTAGCATTCATCTGCATTCATCCTATATTGAGTTGTGCAATCCGACTCCTCGGCCATCATGCATCGTTATGCGTGATTGGTGGCGCGAGGATCGAGGCATGCATATATTTGTGAAATACATTGCTGTGCCCCTTTCCTGTTCTCTGTTGCAGTAAAATGAGGAATCAGCAACTTTTCAGAGTCTGGCGCGCATTTCGAGAAACATTGCAAATAGAGGCTAAATTGGGCATCCCAGTGGATTTCCACGCAAAGGCAGTCCAGCATACATCACTCATCAGAATCGAGACACCCCCTGGTTTGCATGCCAGTTTACAGCTTTCTTAGTTTAATTTGTTAATTAATTCGGACTGTATTATTCTTTTATTCGGACTGTATTATTTATTCGGACCCTCTGCGCGAGGGCAAAACTGTAATAAGTGTGGGTGTGTGTGATGTATGTCTTCCAACCCCACGTCTTTCTTCCCTTTTATTTACCTGCTTATGATGGTTAGATATAGGGCATATTTCAATTAGCATACAGTATGACAGCATGTTTGCATCATTCATCTGTTTTGTACGCACTGGGCTCGGCGCATCATACAAACTGCATTTTTATTTCAATTCCAAATTGAGTACTTGTTAGTTGTAGCATTTCATATGCCATGTTTAGAATAGCCGAGCCTGCTACAGTTTGCATTCTTGCATGTGTTGCATTAGGTATTTCTGTATACTTAGGATCATGCATGCTTTCTAATCAATTCCTTTTTTGGCTTGGAGTACTCGGTGAGTTTTATGCTTTAGCATCCTTGCATGCGTGTGAGTGTTGCCATGAATAGCATGCTTACCATGAGGCTATATGCTTATGTGATATAACTGCCTTGAATGCCTGTGGGTGAAGGTTGGGTTACTTGGATTGGAGCAATTCATCAAATGTTTGTTTTAAACCCACTGGATAGTGGCAAAATCATGTTTTCTAAGCCCACCTGAGGGTGGCAAATTCGCGTCTTAGCCTACCTGCGGGTAGCACCATCAAACCATTTTCAAACAAACAAACATGAAATGTTTTGTTCCAATTCAGGCGGCCCAGTCTATACTTGTTTGCTGCGAGCATCACATAGTAACCTAGGCTAATAATCGAAATAAGAGCATACAATGTTTTCAAAAACAGATATCATGGTTAGTAGAGGCCGGTCTTTGACCGGGCGAGCGGGGGTGCTCACGAAGTGACCTTCCCCAATCGTACCCAAGTTCCCGAGCCGAGGCAACTTTGGTGATGACGGACACGTGGCCTTTGGCACCGAGTCAGGGTTTCCTAAATTTCCCAAAAATAAAATATTTAGGTGGCGACTCTGTATCTGGCAAAGCAGTCCATGTTTGGCACTTCTTTCAAAAAATCTGTTTTCCAAAACGATTTGCCGGATTTGGACTCTTTGGTTCAAGATTAAGAACCGTGACACAAATCGAGTCCGAGCTGTAGCGAGGTCCCCCGCGGGCTTGTTACACCTGCTCCTTGACGCGATCCTCCAGAGCCTGGGGATCAATCCTCCGCCTTTGTCTATCTGGACTATGTGAACGGGAGTGATGAGGGCTGTTAGTCCGCCTTCTTCCTCTTGTATCCCTCCTGGGATTCTGCCTTTGTGGCTCCAAATCCCCCATGGGAGGGACAAGAGGTAGACCCTCGCGCCTCGTACCTCCCTCTGGTGTTTGTCCGTCAATGGCAGATTGTGGCAAATCTTCGTTGTGCGCCATTGATTTTAAAGGAGAAAAGCTTGATCAAGAGGTTTTGTTCTTATCTAAATTCCCACAGACGGCGCCAATTGTACGGGAAAGAAATACACCTTCTCGTATAATCCTGTTGATCAAGTCTGCGCTCCTCCGTACAACGTCGCTTTATCACCTGAAAACACAAATGTGAGCTAGCCGGCGGGTGTGTGCCGGAAACCTCTCCGATGCCTAAGTCAGTAAGCTTGACAAATAGACAAAAGCTCTGTGTATTCAGAAAATAAAGTTATGTTACCTCTCCATAGGTGATGTTGGTGAGCTTTTATAGGTTTCGTGTGGCACAATCCTAGTAGGACTCTTACTCTTCCATGTAGAGTCCTCCTAGGATTCATACTCCTGAAGGATAATGCTTATCCTTCAACACCCCCCTCACTGCTTAAACCAAGTGAGATGGTTTTATCACAGCCGGACTACCATCCGACCGAAATAACATTGCCATACTAGACAGGCAGAAACGACCGAACTCTCTTAGATCGGTTCTCTCCTTACAGCTTGTACCCCGGTCTCACTTACTGAGACCGAACTAAACGTAACAGCTCGGACCGGTCTAACCAGAGCTAGGCTTACCGTGCGAAGTCGCCACACTTCGGCTCCGAATGGTATGACCGAGCTACCACTTTTACTCCGTCTCGTGACCTAACCATACTTCGGACCGATTTATCCCAATTGCGGTGACCGACCTAAACTCATTTACTCAGTCTGGTGACAAAACATCTCATTATGGACCGATCCAATGTCTGCTCGCAGCCCATTGTAGACGTCCCCGAACGCCCTGGGAGGGTTAAGTCCCGTTCCGTTCATATTGGGGTCACTACAGTTCGAAGGACTCAAATGTCACGGTTCTTAATCTTGAACCAAAGAGTCCAAATCCGGCAAATCGTTTTGAAAACAGATTTTTTGAAAGAAGTGCCAACATGGACTGCTTTGCCAGATACAGAGTCGCCACCTAAATGTTTTTTAAATGGGAAATTTAGGAAACCCTGACTCGGTGCCAAAGGCCACGTGTCCGTCATCACCAAAGTTGCCTCGGCTCGGGAACTTGGGTACGATTGGGGAAGGTCACTTCGTGAGCACCCCCGCTCGCCGGTCAAAGACCGGCCTCTACTAACCATGATATCTGTTTTTGAAAACATTGTGAGTTCTTATTCCGGTTATTAACCTAGGTTACTATGTGATGCTCGCAGCAAACAAGTATAGACTGGGCCGCCTGAATTGGAACAAAACATTTCATGTTTGTTTGTTTGAAAATGGTTTGATGGTGCTACCCGCAGGTAGGCTAAGACGCGGATTTGCCACCCTTAGGTGGGCTTAGAAAACATGATTTGGCCACTATCTAGTGGGCTTAAAACAAACAGTCAACGCATTGTCCCAATTCAAGTAACTCAGCCTCCACCCACAGGCATTCAAGGCAGTTATATCACATAAGCATATAGCCTCATGGTAAGCATGCTATTCATGGCAGTCACTCACACGCATGCAAGGATGCTAAAGCATAAAACTTACCGAGTACTCCGAGCCAAAAACAAAAATCTGATTAGAAATCATGCATGATCCTAATTATACAGAATTGCCTAATGCAACACATGCAAAGATGCAACTATAGCAGGCTCGGCTATTCTAAACATGGTATATGGAATGCTACAACTAACACGTATTCAATTTGGAATTGAAATACAAATGCAGTTTGTATGATGCGCCGAGTCCGGTGCGTGCAAAACAGATGAATGATGCAAACATGCTGTCATACTGTATGCTAATTAAAATATGCCCTACATCTAACCATCATAAGCGGGTAAATAAAAGGGAAGAAAGACGTGGGGTTGGAAGACATACATCACACTCACCCACACTTATTACAGTTTTGCCCTCGCGCAGAGAGTCCGAATAAATAATACAGTCCGAATGAAAGAATATTACAGATTCCTAATTAATTAACAAATTAAACTAAGAAAGCTGTAAAATTGGCATGCAAGCCAGGGGCTGCCTCGATTCTGATGAATAATGCATGCTGGACTGCTTTGCGCGGGAATCCACTGGGATGCCCCGATTAGCCTCTGTTTGCAATGTTTCTCGAAATGCGTGCCATACTCCGAAAAGTTGCTGATTCTTCATTTTGCTGCAACAGAGAGCAGGAAAGGGGCATGGCAATGTATTTCACAAATATATGCATGCCTTGATCCTCGTGCCACCAATCACGCATATCGATGCATGATGGCCGAGGAGTCGGATTGCACAACTTAATATAGGGTGCAATGCAGATGAATGCTACAACAAAACCTAACTCCATCATGGGTAGTCCGGAGTGTCGGTGACTTGGGAATTGAGACCCGTTCCGTCACTCGGAGTACGAAACGCGCCTCGTTTCCCGTGCCCGGGCTAACTCCTATCCCGAACACGATGCAATATGCATGATATGCATGAATGCAACTAAAATGCAATCCTAGCATACACAATGCTATGAAAATGAGATGCCTCGAAATGCGTGCACGCGGTCGCGCAAACCGAGGCGATGATCCTAAGGCATGAAATGGCATACACGATGCAATTGGACTTACACTAACACGAGTGGACCTCAGCCACACTCACATAAGAGGCCGTCGGATAAAAATGAAGTGCCTCGAAATGCGTGCCCACGGGCGCGCAAACCGAGGCGATGCATACGGAATACAAAATGACATAGAAATGATATGTAATGAGGCCTAAATGAGATGTCTCGAAGTGCGTGCCCGCGGGCACGCAAACCGAGAAGATGGCATACGGAATGCAATGATGCGAAAATGGCATACAGAATGCGAAATGGACTTATACCAACACGAGAGGACCTCAGCCACTCTCATACGGGAGGCCGTCGGATAAAAAAAGAAGTGCCTCGAAATGCGTGCCCACGGGCACACAAACCGAGGCAATGCATACGGAATACAAAATGACATACGAAATGCGAAATGGACTTATACTAACATGAATGAGCCTCAGCCACACTCACATGAGAGGCCGGCGGATGAAAATGAGGCGCCTCGAAATGCGTGCACAAGGGCGCACAAACCGAGGCAATGGCCCTAAGGCATGAAATGACATGGGATATGATATGCAAGCATGCAAATGAATTTAACACTTACAAATGATGCAAAATAGTCCCGAAAGGCGGGAAAATGACACCGAATGCAGGGAATGGTCCGAAATGCGATAATGAGCACCCGGAATGGCCTATAGCCACGCTGAACATGCATAATTGGTACATGGTATGAAAACAGTAGCAAGGCAGCCCCAAGATAGCATTTTTTTCAGTACAAAACATGGCGAAATAATGAGCATAGATAGGACAACGATGGCATGCAAGAATACGAGCCAAGAGAGGGGTATTGAAGCAAGTGATACATGCAATGCTTAAACTGAAAAGTACCCTTCTACAACACTGATGAGGGCCTAAAAATATGCACATTTACAGTAGATGACATCCCCCAACTCAGTATGAAAACATGGTAAAAATGCTATGCAAGAATGAGGATATATAAGGCTATAACATGAAGTACCCCAAATATTCATCAAACCAGCAAGGATCCTCAATGAAATATGTCAAGAAGATCAGAATATGGATATTTCTAGTTCTGATGATGGCCGAAAACAGAAGCTAGATAAGCTTAAAAAAGCATGCAAAATGGGGTCAAAGAGAGATATAAAGGCAAGTATAACATGGAGACCCAAAACAAAGTTTATCCCTTCTACAATGTTGTATAGGGACACAAAATAAGCTCACCCACAGTTCATTACATGTTCCAAAACAGACTGCATGTAGGTCAAATAAATCATGCAAGTTTACGGTAAATATGAGAAATTATGAAGCAAGTGCATGATAGAGAGGCCAAACAGGGTTGAGCCCTTCTTCAATGTTGAAGAGGGGCTCAAAATAGGCCCACTCAAAGTTTACCTCATGCTCGAAAACAGATCACTCATGAGCTAGATATTTCATGCAAAAACAAGGGTAAAACATGGATTCAAAGCAAGTAGCATATGGAGCATGAAAACAAGGTTGAGCCCTTCTTCAATGTTGAAGAGGGATTCAAAATAAGCACAATATCAGTTCATGGGATGCTCCAATTCAGATCACACATAGGCCAAATATTCAATGCAAAATAATGGCATATAAGAGGATATTGAAGCAAGTAGTATATAGAGGTGCCAAACAAGGTTGAGCCCTTCTTCAATGTTGAAGAGGGGCTCAAAATAGGCCCAAACTCAGTTAGGTTCGGAGCCCAAAACCACAAGAAAATAGGGTAGAAAAATGATACAAAAAAGTGCTAGAAAGGGGAAATAGTGACTTACCCTTGAAGACTACACTTTGGTTGCTTCTTGGCTTGAGTTTGTTGCTTCTTAGCCACTGAAAAACCTTCCTTTGCTGCTGAAATGGAAGTGGTGAAGGTAGTGCTTGGTGTTGATGAACAAATGAGACCAAAACTTGAGAGTTTGAGAGAGATAGAGAGAGATATGCTTGAGCCAAATTTTTCTAACCCTGGGGACTGAGTTGGGAGGCCCCTTATATGGACAAAAGGAGGGGTGTAAAAGTGGAGGGAAATGCACCCAAGCTTTCCCTCCCAAAATATCCCCCGGATGCCAAAGATATTTTGGAGAAACAGCTATACAGCTGTAAAGAACACATCCCAAGGAGCATGGCCGGCTAACCAACTTTATTAGAGGTGGCCGGCCGGCCACCCCCCATGGCCAGCCGGCCAAGGGCAAAAATGGAAAGATTGATTTGCTGGCCGGCCACCAGATGATGGTGTCCTCCCAGGTGTGTACAACAAGGCCCTGTAGTTGGAAATTGGCAACTCTGAAACAGGAGAGAGAATAGGCCAATTCAAAGAGGGGTTCAAAAGGTTCAAAGAGAATTACTGGCCGGCCATGTGTTTTTAGTGTCCTCCCATGTGTGTACATCACAAATATGTGTTTTGGTTTGAAGAAAATGGCCCTAGGGTGGTCAACATTAGCCCGGAAGTGAGAAAAACGGGTGCCGGGAGGCGCCGGAAGAGCATAACAGGTTGCTTGGACAATTACTAGCCTCCCACCCTCCAGTGATCTTCCTTATGATAAAACAGAGGTACCTGCCAAAAATGAACAAAAACCGATGCAAAACGAAAGCTCGGGGACCAAAAACGCAGTTCGAGGTCCCGAAAATAGGCTGCAAGCACTGAAAGTGGCATTCGGCCACGAAGTGGGTATCTAAGACCCCAGTGTCCCTCGTTATGATAAAACAGAGGTACCTGCCAAGAATGAACAAAAACCGATGCAAAACGAATGCTCGGGGGCCAACCACGCGGTTCGGGGTCCCGAAACCGGCCGTTAAGCACCGAAAGTGGTGTTTGGCCACGAAGTGGGTATCTAAGACCCCAGTGTCCCTCGAAGGAGTAAATGAGATGCATGCCAAGAACCGGAGGAATCGAAGATGGTTGGGTGGTCCCGAACCGAGGCATACGGCCTGACGGCTCCGAAAACCGGGAACCGGGCTCCGAAATGGGCAAAATGGCCTACGGCCACGAAATGTAGCCCACGGCCACTGAGAGATGATCTGGTAGACCTCTCCCTCCCCTCAGGAAGAAAAACAGAGAAAACTGAGTCTGGTTCGCAAACCGAGGCAAGGCATAGAAGAGGGTTCGGAAGTCCGGAGGCAGGGCGCACGGCTGCGACTCTGAGACTTCCGAACGAGCACAATATGCAACATCACCGAGCGCTCAATCGGTGACGTCTGAGTCTTAAGGTCGGTCAAAAATGGGGTGTCTACAGTTGCCCCTCTTTGACAGAACTCGGAAGTCACAAGTGACGGGAGTGAATGTCAAAGCCCAGAGACGACCCATTTTTGACAAGGCCGAAGACTTAGACAATCATACAAGATAAACAGAGATATGTGCCCGCAGGCGTGCCCGCAGGCAAAGGGGGCAAAATGCAAATGACATGCACAGAGCCAAATGATCATGCAAATGCAGCAAGCTGTAATGAGGCAAGTATTCGCAAATAGATGCAACAGTTTTAAGCAAGAATGCAAAGCAACAACTACATTTCATGCAGTTAGGAATGCGGAGAATGATTCGATTCTCGTCGCGTTTCACACGGAGAAGATACGATACCTGCGCGGTTCGTCTGGTCGCACCAGCCTCAAATGAACCGTACATACAATATCGTGCCTGCAAAAGAGAGAAATTCAACAAGAACAATATGCTAACTAACAACATATATTCAATGTGATTCCTGTGATTCCGAAAGTTTGACACACGCGGTGTCGGCGAATGAATGCAACGCAATGCAAGGAAGGAACGTGCGTGACAACGCATGCTCAAGCACAGAGGTATGGTACACCGAGCAAATATGCATAACAATGCAAAATGTTGTTGAGAATGCAAGTCATATGCAAAACAATGTAAAATGAGCACGTATCAGGGTGCCCGTTGCTGCGAAATAATGAGTAAGAAAACGCGCATTTCGGTGAAGGCAACTCAACCGGCCTCGGGTTCACCTCCCGGAGAGGTTACAACATGTTCAAAAAGGATACACCTTGATTTTGATGAGTGATGATGAGACACATGTCAAAAACTGCAACTGAAGTTCCGGCGGACCGATTTCGTGACCGGAAGTGCACTTTTCTTGAACTTTTTCAGGTCCCGGGAGCTCCGATCTTCCTCAAAATTTGCAGGGAGCTAGAGGGGGGTGTGGGGGAGATGGCCGGCCAAGTGGTGGTTCTAAGGGAGGCCACCGGCAAGGGCAAAAAAGTAGATGGCCGGCCAGCTAGGAAAGGTGGCCGGCCGGCCATCAGTCCAAAAGTAGGGGCATTTTGGTCTTTTACCTCATTTCTATATATACACTCATCCATTCCATCCGAAATCACTCCCCCAGGTGTGAAATTCTCTCCTCTTGCTTCCCAAACCATTTTTTCTTTCAGATCTGCACTTTATACGCGCTTTTCGGCCTTTTCTGCAAGTTGTTTTCGCGAAATCCTTCAGATTTAAGCACTTTGAGGCGACTAAATTTTGATTTCGGAGCTTCTCTTCTCATTTTCACCACTTGAGGTAAGTTTGTCTCAATATTTGAAAGATTTTCTCGGGAGTTGACTTTTGTTGACTTTTTCATTTCCCGAGAGTTGACTTTTGTTGACTTTTTCATATTTTGGCTCATTTTTGCTCATTTTTTGCAGATTTCTTGAAATGGCAGGCAATTTCCCTCACGGCGGAGGTCCTCCAGGCGCCGGAGATGATTTTGATATTATGGCACTTCCCCCGAGGGTCCGTCCTTTTGTCCCTGAGAGATATGCCCCGGCAGTGCACATCCTTCCGCGAGCGGTTTTTCGTCATTTCACTGACTTCAATGATCGGGTACCCGGAGACTTGCTTCTGCGAGAGCCGGAGCAGCACCTCTCTTCCGAGGCACGAGAGGTATTTTACTTCATTTTCTGCATTTTCCGTGCACTTTTGTAGACACCCCATTTTTGACCGACCTTAAGACTCAGACGTCACCGATTGAGCGCTCGGTGATGTTGCATATCGTGCTCGTTCAGAGGTCTCAGAGTCGCGGCCATGAGCCCTGCCTCCGGACTTCCGAACTCTCTTCATACCTTGCCTCGGTTTGCGAACCAGACTCAGTTTTCTCTGTTTCTTTTCCTGAAGGGAGGGAGAGGTCCAGTAGACCATCTCTCAGTGGCCGTGGGCTACATTTCGTGGCCGTAGGCCTTTTTGCCCATTTCGGAGCCCGGTTCCCGGTTTTCGGAGCCGTCAGGCCGTGTGCCTCGGTTCGGGACCACCCAACCATCTCCGATTCCTCCGGTTCTTGGCATGCATCTCATTTACTCCCTAACGAGGGACACTGGGGTCTTAGATACCACTTCGTGGCCAAACACCACTTTCGGTGCTTAACGGCCGGTTTTTCGGGACCCCAAACTGCGTGTTTTGGCCCCCGAGCATTCGTTTTGCATCGGTTTTTGTTCATTTTTGGCAGGTACCTCTGTTTTATCCCCAGGAAGATCACTGGAGGGTGGGAGGCTAACAATTGTCTCAGCAACCTGTTATGCTCTTCCGGCGCCCCCCGGCGCCCGTTTTTCTCACTTCCGGGCTAATGTTGAACACCCTAGGGCCATTTTCTTCGAGCTAAAACCACATATGTGTGTTGTACACACATGGGAGGACCCTAAAAACACATGGCCGGCCATTAATTCTTCTTTTCATTTTTGAACCTCTTTGAAAGTGGATCCGGGAAGGAGAAAAGTCTGCGCGGCTTCACCGAAACAGGCGTAACTCTTTGCACAAGAGGAATTAAAGTATGAGGCCACCATCGTTGGAAAGCTTACTCCCGGGGCTTCATTTTGCACTCAAGAATCTCCTAAATTCAATTCCGGACGGAGGAGATATGGTTGATTGAAGTAAGGCATCACTCCGGTTGAACCGAAATCTGCGCGGCTTCACGGAAACGGGCATAACTTTTTCCACAGGAGGAATTTTGATGCAATGTTTGCGCCATTGGAAAGATAACTTCCGGGGCTTCAATTTGGACACTTGAATGGCCACATTTGGACTTCCCTAGCACCCACCGGCCAGCCTTCTTCTCGGAAGTTTTTTTTAACTAGCTGGCCAGCCAGAAAATCTAGCTGGCCGGCCACCCTTTTGTGAAATGACCTTTTTGCCCCTGTGAGCTGGCCGGCCATTTTCCCCTCCCTCAGTGTATTCCAGCTGTGCCAGCTGATTTCCAATTGGACCATCCTCCATACACGCGTATGGAGGATTAGAGAGGTCTTGGAGATATTTTTGATGCCTCTCCTCTATAAAGGAGAGGCTTGACTTCTTGGATGGGGTTGGACATTGTTAGACACATTTTGGGAGAGTTCCATACCTTCCACCTTCCATTTTCTCTCCATTTCCAAGCTCCAAAGCCATTTTCTTGCACCATTTCTACATCAACCCCTAGCACAAGAACCCCACACTCCATTCCAACACTTGGAGCTGATTTCCAGCAGCTAAGAGGCAGCAAATTTGGTCCAAGAAGGCAGCCAAGTATTGGTCTACAAGGGTAAGTCCATTTCCCCTCTTTTTGGTCTCATTTTTGCAACATTTTTTAGCCCTCTTTACTTGCTGTTTTGAGCTCTGACCAAAACTAAAAGTAGTGTTTTTTTGAGCTCTTCTTCACCTTTCACTAAGGGCTCAACCCTGTTTGAGCCCTCCATTTGGTACTTGCTTCAATACTCCTTGGTATGTCTTAATCTTGCATGATTTCTTTGGCCTAGGAGTGATCTGTTTTCGAGCATAATATAAACTGTAAGTGGGCCTATTTTGAGCCCATCTTCAACATTGAAGAAGGGCTCAACCCTGTTTGGCCTCTCTATCATGCACTTGCTTCACAATTCCTCCAATTTACCGTAAATTTGCATGATTTGTTTGGCCTATATGTAAATTTTTTTGGAACATGTCATGAACTGTGAATAAGCTTATTTTGTGTCCCTCTACAACATTGTAGAAAGGATCAACCTTGTTGGGGGTCTCCATGTTATACTTGTCTTTATATCCCTCTTTGGCCCCCATTCTTGCATGCTTTTTTAAGCTTATCTAGCTTCTGTTTTCGGCCATCATCAGGACTGGAAAGAGTCATATTTTGATCTTCTTGATATATTTCATAAAGGGTCTTTGCTGTTTTGATGAATGTTTGGGGTACCTCATGTTATAGCCCTATGTATCCTCAATCTTGCATGGCATTTTTAGCATGGTTTCATACTGAGTTGGGGGATGTCATCTACTGAAAATGTTCATATTTTTAGTCCCTCATCAGTGTTTCAGAAGGGTACTTTTCAGTTTGAGCATCGCATGCATCACTTGTTTCAATACCCCTCTCTTGGTCCGTATTTTTGCATGCTATTGTTGCCCTATCTATGCTTGCACTTTGGCTTTGTTCTAGACTGAAAAATGCTATTTTTTGGGCTGCCTTGCTACTGTTTTGCATGTCATGTACCAATTATGCATGTTTAGTGTGGCTGTAGGCCATTTCGGATGCTTAATATCGCATTTCGGGACCATTCCGTGCATTCGGTGTCATTTCCCCGCCTTTCGGGACTGTTTTGCATCATTTGTGAGTGCTGAAAATTCATTTGCATGCTTGCATATCATTTCCATGCCATTTCATGCCTTACGGCCATTGCCTCGGTTTGCGCGCCCGTGTGCACGCATTTCGAGGCGCTTCATTTTCATCCGACGGCCTCCCGTGTGAGTGTGGCTGAGGCTCTCTCATGTTGGTATAAGTCCATTTCTCATTCTGTATGTCATTTTAATCTCATTGCATTGCGTATGTCATTGCCTCGGTTTGCGCGCCCGTGTGCACGCATTTCGAGGCGCTTCATTTTCATCTATCGGCTTCTTATGTGAGTGTAGCTGAGGCTCACTCATGTTAGTGTAAGTCCATTTTGCATTCCGTATGTCATTTTAGTCTCATCGCATTGCGTATGCCATTGCCTCGGTTTGCGTGCCCGTGCACACGCATTTCGAGGCACCTCTTTTTCATCTATCGGCCTCCCGTGTGAGTGTAGCTGAGGCTCTCTCATGTTGGTGTAAGCCCATATTGCATCGCATATCTCATTTTAGTCCTGTTGCATTCCGTATGCCATTTTCTCGGTTTGCGTGCCCGTGGGCACGCATTTCGAGACATCTCATTTTAGTCTCATTGTATATCATACTACATGTCATTTCATGCCTTAGGGCCATTGCCTCGGTTTGCGCGCCCGTGTGCGCGCATTTCGAGGCGCTTCATCTCATTTTCATCCGACGGCTTCTTATGTGCGTGTGGCTGAGGCTCATTCGTGTTAGTATAAGTCCAATTGGCATTGCGTATGCCATTTCATGCCTTAGGATCATCGCCTCAGTTTGCGTTCCCGTGTGCACGCATTTCGAGGCATCTCATTTTCATAGCATTGTGCATGCTAGGATTGTATTTTAGTTGCATTCGTACATATCATGCATATTGCATCGTGTTCGGGATAGGAGTTAGCCCGGGCACGGGAAACGAGACGCGTTTCGTACTCCGAGTGACGGAACGGGTCTCAATTCCCAAGTCACCGACACTCCGGATTACCCATGATGGAGTTAGGTTTTGTGGTAGCATTCATATGCATTCATCCTATATTGAGTTGTGCAATTCGACTCCTCGGCCATCATGCATCGTTATGCGTGATTGGTGGCACGAGGATCGAGGCATGCATATATTTGTGAAATACATTGATTTGCCCCTTTCCTGCTCTCTGTTGCAGCAAAATAGAGAATCAGCAACTTTTCGGAGTCGGGCATGCATTTCGAGAAACATTGCAAACAGAGGCTAAATTGGGCATCCCAATGGATTTCTGCGCAAAACAGCCCAAAACATGCATCACTTCATTATCCGGAGCGGAGTCAAGGCAGCCCCTGGCTTGCATGCCAGTTTATAGCTTTCTTAGTTTAATTGTTAATTAATTAGGAATTTGTATATTATTTCGGACTGTATTATTCTTTTATTCGGACTGTATTATTTATTCGGACCCTCTGCGCGAGGGCGTAACTGTAATAAGTGTGCGTGAGTGTGATGTATGTCTTCCAACCCCACGTCTTTCTCCCTTTTATTTACCCGCTTATGATGGTTAGATTAGGGCATATTTCAATTAGCATACAGTATGACAGCATGTTTGCATCATTCATCTGTTTTGCATGCACCGGGCTCGGCGCATCATACAAACTGCATTCGTATTTCAATTCCAAATTGAATACGTGTTAGTTGTAGCATTTCATATGCCATGTTTAGAATAGCCGAGCCTGCTGTAGTTGCATTATTGCATGCGTTGCATTAGGCATTTCTGTATAATTAGGATCATGCATGATTTCTAATCGGTTTTCTGTTTTGACTTGGAGTACTCGGTGAGTTTTATGCTTTAGCATCCTTGCATGCGTGTGAGCGTTGCCATGAATAGCATGCTTGCCATGAGGCTAATTGCTTATGTGGTATAACTGCCTTGAATGCCTGTGGGTGGAGGCTGAGTTACTTGAATTGGGACAATGCGTTGACTGTTTGTTTTAAGCCCACTAGATAGTGGCAAAATCATGTTTTCTAAGCCCACCTGAGGGTGGCAAATCCACGTCTTAGCCTACTTGTGAGTAGCACCATCAAACCATTTTCAAACAAACAAACATGAAATGTTTTGTTCCAATTCAGGCGACTCGGTCTATACTTATTTGCTGCGAGCATCACATAGTAACCTAGGCTAATAACTGGAATAAGAACTCACAATATTTTCAAAATAAGATATCATGGTTAGTAGAGGCCGGTCTTTAACCGGGCGAGCGGGGGTGCTCACGAAGTGACCTTCCCCAATCGTACCCAAGTTCCCGAGCCGAGGCAACTTTGGTGATGACGGACACGTGGCCTTTGGCACCGAGTCAGGGTTTCCTAAATTTTCCATTAAAATAAAATATTTAGGTGGCGACTCTGTATCTGGCAAAGTAGTCCATGTTTGGCACTTCTTTCAAAAATTTGTTTTCCAAAACGATTTGCCGGATTTGGACTCTTTGGTTCAAGATTAAGAACCGTGACACAAATCGAGTCCGAGCTGTAGCGAGGTCCCCCGCGGGCTTGTTACAACTTTGTAGCTTTGCCATGCTTAAACACACAGTTGTAGCTTATGACATAGTGCTTTGTTTGCATTCTGAATATGCGACTTAAACACTTGAATTTCTGAACATTAGGCTCACTGATTGATTGTGAATGCACGGTACACATTAGTTAAGCATTGAACCACGGTTCAAACACTGATTTGTCGAACACACAGCCCGAATTCGAAGGTGAACACACGGCGCACACTGACTACGAGTAGAACACACAGTCCCAAACTCCGATTTTCTGAACACACAGTCCAAGTTGATGGTGAACACACAGCCCACACTGATTACGAGTAGAACACACAGTCCCAAACTCTGATTTTCTGAACACGCAGCCCAGACAGAAATAAAGTGAACACGCAGCCCACTGATTTACTGAACACGCAGCCCAGATAGAAATAAAGCGAACACGCAGCCCACTGATTAATGATTTGAACACGCAGCCCAAAACACTGATTTACTGAACACGCAGCCCAGATAGAAATAAAGTGAACACGCAGCCCACTGATAAATGATTTGAACACGCAGCCCAAAACACTGATTTACTGAACACGCAGCCAGATAGAAATAAAGTGAACACGCAGGCCACTGATAAATGATTTCAACACGCAGCCCAAAACACTGATTTACTGAACACGCAGCCCAGATAGAAATAAAGTGAACACGCAGCCTACTGATAAATGATTTGAACACGCAGCCCAAAATACTGATTTACTGAACACGCAGCCCAGATACAAATAAAGTGAACACGCAGCCCACTGATAAATGATTTGAACACGCAGCCCAAACACTGATTTACTGAACACGCAGCCCAGATATAAATAAAGTGAACACGCAGCCCACTGATTAGAATTTTGAACACGCAGCCCAAAACACTGATTTACTGAACACGCAGCCCAGATAGAAATAAAGTGAACACGCAGCCCACTGATTTACTGAACACGCAGCGCAGATATAAATAAAGTGAACACGCAGCCCACTGATTATTTTGAACACGCAGCCCAAAACACTGATTTACTGAACACGCAGCCCAGGTAGAAATAGAGTGAACACGCAGCCCACTGATTAATGATTTGAACACGCAGCCCAAAACACTGATTTACTGAACACGCAGCCTAGGTAAAAATAAAGTGAACACGCAGCCCACTGATAAACGATTTGAACACGCAGCCCAAAACACTGATTTACTGAACACGCAGCCCAGATAGAAATAAAGTGAACACGCAGCCCACTGATAAATGATTTGAACACGCAGCCCAAAATACTGATTTACTGAACACGCAGCCCAGATAGAAATAAAGTGAACACGCAGCCCACTGATAAATGATTTGAACACGCAGCCCAAAACACTGATTTACTGAACACGCAGCCCAGATATAAATAAAGTGAACACGCAGCCCACTGATTAGAATTTTGAACACGCAACCCAAAACACTGATTTACTGAACACGCAGCCCAGATAGAAATAAAGTGAACACGCAGCCCACTGATAAATGATTTTGAACCCGCAGCCCAAAACACTGATTTACTGAATACGCAGCCCAGGTAGAAATAAAGTGAACACGCAGCCCACTGATTAGAATTTTGAACACGCTTCTTCATTTGATTTGCACACAGCTTACCAATTCTGATTCTGACATATACATTCATTCTGAACGCAGGTTGGCTCTCGTACAGTACGAGGATACAGCTCCACTGCCGCGAGGGAGTGGTACGCCGAGCTACCGGAGGCTGTCCGGGATTTAGTTGACGCAGCAGGGTTTGGACCATTCTGCATGGGATTATCACACTGCCCTGCCAGCAGGACACTATTAGCTGCTCTGGTGGAGAGATGGTGGGACACCACCAATTCTTTCCATTTTTCTGCTACCGGGGACCTGACCATGACCCCGTTAGACTTCGCTGTGCTTACCGGCCTAGACACAGGCGGTTGGCCCATACCTTACGACGAGGATATGGGTGAGTGGGAGGCAGCATGGGTGCATTTGTTGGGGGCTCGCTCACCTGTAGACAGAGCTTCCGGGAGAGTCCGGTACACCTGGTTCTCTGCCCGTTTTCGGAGGCCAGAGATGGAGCCTGAGTCTCCTGAAGAGATTGAGCAGTACACCCGAGGTTTTCTCATGTTCCTCTTTGGCACCACTTTGTTTGTGACAGGGGGAACACTGTGGATTGTATACTTTCTGAGTGCCCTGGTGGACCTATCACAGGTCCATCGGTATGACTGGGGTGGCGCTGGCCTGGCTACCCTCTACTGCTACATGAGTGCAGCCTCTCTCGGGCGGGGAGACTTACTCGGCGGCTACTGGAGAGCCTGGGAGGTACGTTCTGTCCCCTTGATTTACATTTCCGCTTCTCATACTTGTTCATTGCACACACGGCGCACTTTACATACTGTATTCTGCCTTTAGCACTTTGGATTTACATTCTGCACTGCTTTTCTCAGCTATGGGTGTACGTGTATTTTCCCGCGTTAGCCCCAGAGATGGAGGTGGCAGGGTTTCTTATGGCTCCGTTTTCGCTGGTATTCGAGGGCCCGCACCAAGCGAGACCTCGAGAGACTCTCTTCTACCTGCGACAGTATTTTGATACTGTGCGGACGACAGAGGTACTTCAGAACTCTCAGTTCCTTTCATTTTCATCTTTGATCTGCCCTGTATATTCCTGATTTCTAATTGATTCATGCACTGGTTATTTGCAGATCACTTGGCAGCCCTGGGCAGTCTTAGGTGATGGCCTCCGATATCAGTATCCCGGAGGATCGACTAATTCCCAGTATAGGGTTCTTGCTCGAAGGACAGGACGATCGGTAGGGCATGGTTCCTGGGGGGAACGCTTTCTGCGCCAGGGTGGGGGGTACGATTCTCAGGACCCTCCCGCTGTACCTCCAGCCACTATGCGGACTGCGGACAGACTCTCCACCCAGGAGGTCACTAGTGCCATGCAGGGCACGGATGCCTTGTTACATCTCATGGATGGGGACTACGCCACCTATCGTCGCATATATTTGATGCCCCCCTTGACGGGAGTGCGTGCTCCGACACTGAGGCCTACTGATGCACCATCTTCGAGTCGTGCCCGTGCTACGGACATCCCTTCATCTAGCAGGGTAGTGCATCTAGGGGTAGAGGTAGTTCGATTCCTCCGATCCCTCCATATCTTCATCCACATGCTGGGTGGCCAATATATCGACCGACGAGCTGACGAGCTGGCGGTTCGGGACTCCTTACCAGGTCCCGCTAGAGCCTCCTCTTCCTGACCACGGATATGTCAGAGACCCTGATTCACCCCGGTATGTTTTACAGCTTTGATTTATCAGTCAGATATTTGGACATTCATCCCTTTACTGATAGTTTTGCATTTGTGTTTGCAGCCTCCAGTTGAGTATACAGACGAGCTGCTCGGGATGCTAGCCACATTCGAGGGCATGATCCTACGGAGGGAGGCACAGCTAGCTATCATGGGCGTGCAGGTACTGTCTATCTTTCCCGTATTTAGCATAGTTCTGATAACATACTGGTTTTGAACATTCTGCTGTATTGATAGTCTGTGTAGAGCACATCTGACACACACCCCACTCACATATTGCACTTGCATCTGCTTTTCATATTTGAACTGATGCATTGAACTCTTCACTTTCAGATGCCTCCCGTATATGCTCCGTCGCAGGCCAGGCCACCCGGGCCTTCTCAGAGGGGGTCGTGGCGCTGGGCCATCTGGGCCCTTTCGAGGAGCTGGGCATCCAGGCCTTCTCAGGGAGCAGGGCCATCTAGGCCTGTCCGAGGAGCTCGAGGAGCAGGGTCGTCTCGCAGACGCAGGGCACCCATTATTGAGGAGGAGGAGGAGAGGAGGTCGCAGACCGTGAGTCAGATACATCCGCTGGGGAGGGAGGCTCCGGTCTTGGTTCCGGGAGTGGAGGTGAGGCTGAGGGGGATCCTGAGGATGACAGCTCTGACCCAGATGGTGATGATGGTGCAGAGGTTATCCCGCAGAAGAGGATGAGAGGGCCTCCTCATTCCCGTTCCCGAGGACATTGATGTTATTTCCTGCTTTATTTTACTTTTTGGCTAGTAGTTTGTAGCACTTTGCACATTGTTAGGCAGTTTTATATCCTGTAAAACTTGTACCTTTATTGTTTGTAAAACATGATGGAATGAAACAGCTTTTGAAAAGATGTTTGTATTTGAAATTCTTAGCATCGCATCGCATCATTTTGCACAAAAATGGAATTGAATGGAAATGTGCCTTGTGTATTTACCAGGTCAGGTAATGAACCGACGCAACAAATCAAACAACTCGACTCACTAAGACGTAACAAAATCTTAGCAAGTTTACAACTCGATAAGCAAAATACAACAATGTTAACGACTCGATAAACAAGACTTAACAAAACTGCGTAAACCAAAAGTAACAACACAAAACACAAAATGCGACAGCTCGACAAAACTTACAACTCGATAAACAAAGCAACAACTCGATAAGCAAAAAAAACAACAAAGCATATTTCGGACGGACGATCTGGATGATGGGACGTATGCGAAACTGAGAGAAATGGAGGCCTTCGACATCCCCGATGCGTAGAAATGCCTCAAACTTCTTTCCGGAGGGTAAAAACAGGACCAAAGCGTGGCCGAACATATTTTGCATTTGGAGACTAAGGGTGGCCGGCCTATAGGATAGATGGCCGGCCGGCCACCTCCCCCACAACCCCCAGAATTTTGACACGTGTCCTTTGAATAGTGTTTT
>JAPPVO010008229.1:0-28925 GCA_030407325.1 Camellia japonica | reverse complement strand
AAACTTATTTTTCAGTTTGATTAATATTGGAGATTATTTGCTTAAACTTTACAAAAATTGAAAAATAGCATATGTTTTTCCCATTGTTGCTGTTTTTTGTCGTTTCATTTTTTTCCTTTTAGTTTATCAATATTTAGCACATTTTACTATGTTTTTTCGCTCTAATTTCTCCATTTATTCTTTTTTTTTTTCCGGCAATATTCTAGACATTCCGGTGAGTCTCTAGTAATGTTCTTAACGTCCAGTGAACGTTCTGAGCATTTCGGCGACTTCCATTAACGTTCTTAACACTCCGGTGAACTTCCGGCAGAACTCCGGCGACTTTCCGGTGATGTTGAACATTCTGACGAGTCTCCGGCGACCGTTTGACTGAAGTCCGACGGTAGTGAGATGTAACAGTGTCTGTAAATTTAAAAAAAAAAAAAAAGGATTTTTTGGTAACAATTAAAAATGTATAGGACTAATTGGTGCAATGGTTTTGTTTGAGGATTAGCTGGGTCTGAAACTTTGTATATGAGACTTATCAGTAAGTCTCCCATATATATATGTGTGTGTGTAATCATTGTTAGGCACAATTTAAAATTTATATAATCAGTTCAAACAAATTGAAATATATTTAAATATATATTATATAATGGGTCTAAATAGAGTCTATTGTTAAGATTTTAATAGAATAAATACTCCCTCCGTCCCATAATATTAGTCCCTTATTCCATTTTTCATTGTCCCAAAATATTAGTCCCTCTTAAAAAATCAAGTACAAAAATAATATAAATTTCCCATTTTGCCCTCTTTTAAATTCATAAATAATATAAAAAGTACAATTATGACATTAATATTCCCAAAAAAATGTACTATCAAAAGGTAATTTTGGAAAATCAACTTTTTAAAAGTACAATAATTGTACTACCAAAAAAAGTTGGATTCCCCAAAAGGGACCATTATTTTAGGACGGAGGGAGTAACTTAATCTTAATTTTTTTTCTCTCTTTCTTTATCATATTTTTAATTGAATAATTATATCCTAATTTCTTTCTCATAATTTTGTTTGCCCTAATTTTTTTGCCCTCTTTATTATAATTTAATTGAATAATTTTGTCTTAATTTTTTTTCCTATTTTTTTTTCTCAATAATTTATGTTTTGCTACCAAATAGTCAGTGAATTGTGATTTGTGTGGATTATGATTATGTTATTAGATATCAAATTATAACAACATAATCATTTCGTTATTAAATATCAATGCATTATATTATTTGTGTTTATTATTGTTAACTATAAAACAACATGATCATATTTTATCTTTTTTGAATTTTGTAAAGATTTTTTTGTATTTTAATATATGAAAGTAAATTTTAATTTATAATTTTAATGATTATATGTGTAAGGAAACTTTTTATGACTTTTAACCAATAAAAAATTATTAGTAATTATTATTTTATTTATAAACTTTTTATAAAAAATATATGTAATAGGTCTCACTTTCGAAATCCGCGTAAGGCCGATCCTGGTGAGCTATCATATAAAATATACAATTTCACCCATATTACTCCACCTAGCGTTTTATGCGGTTGGTTTTGCAGTCAATTCTATATCCATAAACATATTGTTGTTTATCAGTATTCCTAGGAACAGGAATGGTTTTATTTCATACCACTATTCTTCATACATTTTCATACTCTATTTTGTAGATCTCATCTCAGGCGCACAATAATGATCCGAATTATTCATCTCACAAGCTCAATAGTAAATATGAATTGTGTAAGAAATTAATTTCATCAGACATCACTAGACATGAACAAATTACAATTTATTTTTTAAACTAGACATTATGAGTTTAAACTTTAACTGTTTATTTTATAAAATAAAATGTGATTTGTTCATCTATTTATTGATATTTGAGGAAATTAATTTTTAGCAATCATTTTAAGGTTACGAGATGAATAGTTCGGATATCATAATTGTGGGCCTAAAGTAAGGCCCACAAAATGAAATATAAGAAGATATAAAACAAAAGATAGTTGTATAACTAACTAGGTCTAATCTAATTGGCCACCATGACTTTTTTAAGAGTTTAGTCTTAAGGGAGAGGTTATGAGTTAAACTCTCCTTAGGAAAACACTAGGCCATGTTTGATTTACAAGACTAATAGTGAGGTATTAATAATCCTATCAAATTAGTGTAGTATTCACTATCTAATTTGATTAATAGGATAAATTATTCATAGGATTAATAATCCTACCCTTACCCCATTACTAATAATCCTACAAATTTGTTGGATTAATTATCCATTGGATTAATAATCCTAAAACAAACATAGAATAATTGAGCCTATGAATTAATAATCCGAATCCCATACTCTAATCCATCCAATCAAACATGCCCTTAATCCGAATCACATACTTTAATCCATCCAATCAAACATGCCCTTAATGTTTTGCAAGAGTGGGAAGAATAACTCTCACAGGTCCTAATATAATAATTAACAATGGATTTTTGCCAATAAAAATAAATAAAAATAAAAGATAATTGTATGCAAAGGAACCATTCTCGCAATGAACACAAATCCAAAACACAGAATAGGAAACCACCCTGTATGAGAAATCAATAATATGTGGACAGAAGGATATGTTGATATGTATCATTCAACCAATATGTCGAACACTGCGAGTGCTAAAACTTTGCTAACTTCTAATTTAATTTGGGAGAGCTGAGCACTTCAAATGGATTGTGACTGACAAACAAGAAATTGTCTATCAATCCATTTATTATTATTATTATTATTTTGGTAATCAAAAGCTTTAACATATTTTTTCACCACATGAACACTGGCCAAGAAGACACTCAGGGGCTAGGCACCCCGGAGGACAAACACTCTGCAGTCATAGCTAACTTGGCACCTTTTCCTATGGAAAGCCTCCACATTTGAGTCTTTCTTGTCGATTTCTTGTCGATTTATGCACGCTGCGCCATCGTTGCAGCCTTCTCCAACCACCTTGGAGGATCGCAAATCTGTCAACAATTCAACGTGTATCAGAGTCGAATAATGTCCACACACACACACACACACACATATACTAGCTTCTAGGAATGAGAGAAGAGGGAAAGGCTCTATATACCAGATACTGTGAACAAGAAGATGGCCAAGCAAACCACTTTGAACAAAAGATTCTTCATGTCTTTTGGGTTTTTATGGTAGATTTGAACAAGACAGTCAGTGATTTATGATTTGTAATATGTTTTAGTATGAAGTGTGGAGTTCTTTGTGCAATATGTATAGGGAGGGAAGGTGTAGAGGAGTCTTTGGGGACAATGTTGGGATTTTTTTAAAAGCATTTTCTACGTAATTAATAGGTTGGATAAATTACACAGTAGTCTTTATAATTTAAAAAAAGTGTCAATTCGATTTTTGAAATTTTAATTTGAACAATTTGAACTTTACACTTTCAATTTTGTTGCAATGTGATTCCTCCATCACACATCGTTAACATTTTAAATGAAAAAAAGACCATGTGCAAAATTAGAAGGATTAAAGTAAAATTAAAAAATATGTAAAGACCATTAGAATAATTTATTTATTACACCGGTAGTCCCTATAGTGTCTATCGTAATCCATTTTGATCCCTTCAAGTGATGGAGGGACCATATTGCAACAAACTAAAAGTATTTGGTTGAAATTGAAACTATGAGAATCAAAGTAAAATTTTGTCAAGGACCAACAATGTAATTTACCTTAATAGATTGAGGGTTGCTATTAGCACATACCACTACAAGAAAAATCACCTTTGGCGACAAAATTTTTAGTCGCCAAAGGTCCATTTTTAGTCGCCAAAAGTCGCATTTTTACCTTCCCCGACTAAATTTTTTAGTCGCTGGTTTTGTCGCGAATAAACAGTCGCAGAAGGTTTTGGCGACTAAAAAGGTTTTAGTTGGCAAAAAGACAGGTCTTTAGCGACCAAAGTTTTGGTCGCCAATACTCAATTCCACTGTTTAAAATTATACATTTGGCGACTAATCTTTTAGTCGCCAATAGTTGATGGAACGCCGACCAAACTGTTTAGTCGCCAAAACAAATACTTTTGGCGACCAATAGTTTAGTCGCCAAAGGTTGTTCGGTGGAAAAAAAAAAAAAAAGCTAACTTTTTTGCTTTTCTGAGATTTGAACCACCAACCTTCTACCTTCTAAACCTTTAGCAACACACTCCTACCTTCTACCTTCCACTATGCCACTACAACATCACATGAATATATATGCAATAAATATTAGTTATATACTATATTGACCCGTATTAATATAAAACTATATATATAAATATAATTATTTTTATGCAAATATAATTTATGTAAAAAATAAATTATTACTAAAAAAAAATTGAAGCCACTTTTGGCGACTAAATAAATTTAGTCGCCAATAATGTAATTTTGGGCTACTAAAATATTTTTTAGTCGCTAAAAAAATAAGTTCCGGCTGAAAGTAGCATTTTTGGCGACTAAACTTGTTTTTAGTCGCCAAAAACGTCCCCTTTTGGCTACTAAACTGAATTTTAGTCGCCAATTGCCTATTTTTAGCTACTAATTTTTTTTTAGTAGCCAAAAAGCTTCACTTTCAGCGACCAAACTGTTTTTAGTCGCCAAAACACGTAGAATTGGCGACCAAACTGTTTTTTAGTCGCCAAAACCTATACTTTTGGCTACTAAATTATTTTAGTCGCCAAAAACCATCACTTTTGGCTACTAAAAAACCTTTCGTCGCTAAAACCCATACATTCGGCGACTAAATCTGTTTTTAGTCGCCAATAACTATACATTGGCTACTAAACTCTTTTAGTCGCCAAAAGTCTTCACTTTTGGCTACTAATTCCATTGTAGTCGCCAATTGTGCTACTTTCAGCGACGAAAATTTGGTTTTTAGTCGCCAAAACTGCTTTTCCTTGTAGTGTACCTCTTTACTTTGGACCACCCAATCTTTCATTTTTTTTAAAATTCAAGTTTTGTCTAAAGATAAAATTTTATTTCTACTATCATCCTTAACCCTCTAACTCTAATTTTCAAATCCTAACCTTAATTCCATCACCTCTGGTAGCCACCGTTCACCCTAATGCCAACCATCCACCATGTCAGTCGTCCACCTTCTTGTCACCCCCAACATCGCAACACTCTCTCCTCTTTTCCATCACCGCGCCATTGCATCATCGTCCATCACCCATCGCTGTTGCCATCAATGCTGAAACCCTAACTGTAGACCTTATCGTCGATCCTCATCATCTCCAAGTCTCTCCCCCTTCGTCGTCTCTGGCCATTTTCACCAAACCTTAACCTTTGACCTAGGGTTTTCAGAGAGAGTAAGGTAGGGATTGAGCGAGAGAGAGAGAGTAAGTGATAGTGACGGAGATGATGGTGGCGATGGCAACGCGACGACTGGCAATGGGTTTTGCAATGAGAAGAAGAAGAAAAAGAAGAAGGCTAGATTAGGGTTCACGATTAGGGAGGGGGTTCGCGACAGTGTTGTGGTGGTGTGATGGTGAGATAGAGGAGGTGGTGCGATTCAGATTCAGATCTCTCTCTCTCTCTCTCTCTCTCTCTAATTCAAATTGTGGTGGTACGATGGTGGTTTGCTGGAGTTGAGATAGAGGAGATGAAAAAGAAGAAGAAGAAGAAGAAGGGTAAGAGGTGGGTCGTCGAAAGCAACCACAGTGGTGCCGGAGGTGGTGGTTGGAAGTGGGGGCCAGGTTTAGGCTTTGGGGTATAGTTGGTATTAAGGTGGGGGTTCAAAGAGAAAACAGTGAGGACTCATTTTGCTTGGTAGGGGTTCAAAGAATTGGGTGGTCCAAAATAAAGAGGTAGGTGCTAATAGCAACCCTCTAATAGATTAACTATCACTTCAATGATTTCAAGCTGTGGTTATAAAACAAAATTTAAAACTAAATTGACCCTTATTAAATTTGCATTTACCTTCAATCTAATCTCATAGTTCACACATAATTGTTTCAAAATCCTTGTGATCAAAGTATGATTTGAAATTAATCCGGGCCTTTCCTATAGTGATTGTGTAACACCATCAAGTTGTGAGCTTGAATCCGATGAAATGGAGTTCGAGATACAATTTAATTCTCCCTTATTGTGAGGATTGTATTTGTATTTAGAAACAAACAATTTACAAAGGGCAGAGGGTCACGTGGCCCTTTCAGTTTTGGATTTTTTTTTAATACATAGGTATATAAAGAAAATGATTTGTAAAAAGAAATTTACACATAAATAATATTCATAATAATTTGTCAATGATATTTTTAAAATTATGAGAACAATTAAGGTTGTTTTGATTGAAAATGAATGGATCACAATAAGCCAAATTATTATGTATGAAATTTCTATCAAAAAAATTAATCCAACGGTGATACCACATCATCATTAACATGCAAGCATAGTTAATCCTATTATGCAAACGTGAAAGTTACTATATTGTTAGATATATTTGATAAGTGGGGTTCACCCCCCAATTTTGTTATTGGTTGGTGATACCATATTTTCGATCTTCCAATGGGTTAATTTTAAAAGTTTACATTAAAAAAAATTTGTACAAAATATTTAATTTTTTGCGCTTAATATTAATTCAAAAAAATATTATTATCTAATTGCAGTTAATTAAAGAACAAAAATTTCGAAATTGTAATAAGTAAATGTCCTTTTTAATTTAATTTTCTGACTTCACACTAGTTATATTGAGTGATTGTTGGGTTTGGTAGTTATTTGTGGTGATTGCTGGGTTTGGTTTGGTGATTTCTCTGTGTTAGTTTTTGGCTTGTAGATATATTATTGAATTACAATTGTCTTGTTGATGTAATTATTTTTATATTTATAATTAAACTGATATCGATTTGGCACCAAAAAAAAGAAGAAAGAAAAAAAAAATGATTTGAAATCATAAACTTTAACTTAAGGAAGTGCTTCAATATATAAATTAATAGATTCGCTGATTATCACTTTAATGATTTCACATCGTGATTATAAAAGAAAAAACCAAATCTACCCCAATTAAATTCATATTCACCTTTAATCTAATGTTATAGATTTGCTTATTATCACTTTAATGATTTCACACTGTGATTATAAAAGAAAAAAACCAAATCTATCCCAATTAAATTCACATTGACCTTTAATCTAATGTCATAGCCATCACACATAATTGTTTCCAAATTCTTGTGATGGTATGATTTGAAATACCCATAAAAAATTAAAAAAAAAAAGATTAATTATTCACCAGTTCTGTTATGAGGGCCTGTGAACTATTAAGTCCCACAAATATTTGTATAGATCGAAGTCCTAATAGTTGGATTTAAAGACTTTTTGTAACAATTTTACGAATCTGTCGCTAAAAACTAAAAATTAGTAACTTTTTTCTATGACGAATATTTCAAATTGTCACTAAAAATTAACAATCAGGCTCCGTTATTTTACCCAATTTACCGTGTTTGGTTGAACAAAATCTTCCATCAAAGAAGCGTAAAATGACTTTAGTTTCCAAAATCCTCCAGTCAATTGTGGGGGCAACCCTATGGTATTTACTCAACTATAAATTGGTATAATTTTATTACAAAATTAGTAATATTAATTACAAAATACCTAACCTCACTACAAATTGGCATAAAAAAAATATCGTAACTAATTTACAAACTTTTGTAACAAGAATTACAAAATTTTAAACATTTTGTTACTCTAATTTGTAATGAGATTACTAATTTTGTAATTGATATTACAAAATTCAGGCTTAAAATTAGGTCAAGTTAGGGCTGGACTGGGTTGGCTCACAAGTCAGAAAATTAGGCCTAGGCCCAAGGGATATTCGAGCATCGGACAGGGCCGGTGGGCCTGGGCCTGGGCTCGGGTTTGGGCTAGCCTAAATTTTTTTTTTTTTTACCAAAATTTTATTATTTTCTATTAAAAATGACACTAGGTCTTGGGCTGGGCGGGGCGGGGCGGGGCGGGCCTCCAGTTGGACTTTGAGTGAATCTTAAGTGGGCCGATGGGTTGGGCCACGGGTTGGCCAAAAGGGCTAGACTGGATTTCAAAATGACGGCCCAGACCCAGACCTAGGTCAGGGGCCTCACCAAGATAGGCCCACTCCGGGCGACAGGTGGGTTTTGGGCTGCCCATGGACTATTTTTACACTCCAATATTGAATGCATACCGAAAATATATTTTATCTTATCTTTTTAGTATTTATTTTTGTCAAGTTTCTATTAAAAAAAAATTAACTTAAAAAACAGATTTTCAAAAGCAAATCAAACAAATTAATTAGACAAGGGACTAACCAGATGCGATGACCAGGAAGATGACTAGGAAAGCCAAGCATTTGAATGAACCGTTATCCATGTTAGAACCAACTGTGTCTTTCAATGGCTATGATGGGGTTGTTTGGATGGAGCTGGTAGAGCTCTTCTTAGACATATATATAGGTGGAGATATATGAGATAGAAAATAGCATAGGCTCTAAATTTTCTATCAAATAAATGACTAAATGTCTCATATGGGTGTGAGGTTTACAAAATTGCGGACCCCAACCCATATGAGACACTTGGTCATTTATTTGATAGACAATTTGGTATCTCTAACATAACCCATATGAGATTTCTTAGATTACATTGTAATCAATTACATTAAATATTTTGCCGAGATATATGAGATTTCGTACACTAGATTAATAAATGACATAATTAAATGCATATATGGTATCTATTTTTTAAAAGGGATGTATATTAAAATTTCCTTAGATTGTAACTACATTAAATATGCTAGGAATCCTAAAAATTTTATTAAAGTTTTTACTAAATGTTTCACATGGGCGGGTCCCACACCCATGTGAGACATTTGGTAGAAACTTTAGTAGAATTTTTGGGGCCTCTAGCATTACTCTTAAATATTGTGTGAAGATATATGAGATTTCTTAGATGAATAATGTTAGAGACTCTAAAAATTCTATCAAAATTTCTATCAAATGTCTCACATGGGTAGAAATTTTAATAGAACTTTTAGAATTTCTAACATTTTTGTTCTTAGATTACATACTATCCAACTACATTAAATATTGCTAGCAATTTTTTGTAATTTTTTTTTTAGAAAGTGATATACAAGTCTATTTTATAAATTATTATTTTAGATTTAATAATATAAAAATAAGATGATTGGTTGATAATTATTAATCCCGATGCCTTAAAGTTTACAACCGAACAAACTTTCAGTGACCTCAAGGTTTGGAATGTTTGGCCTTTTGGGGGATTTAACCCTTTGACCTCTTGGGTGATAAACCCTTTAGTTCTCTCTTATTCCACTAAGTCATATCCCTTGGGGTTGATTGGTTGATAATTATGAAAATATGAGAGAGAGAGAGAGAGAGAGAGAGAGGGGGCATTAAATATTCTAATAGACTGTTATATTATTAGATTTTGAAAGTAAATTTTATTTTTAGGTTGAAATAGCATCACCCAATTTTTTTAAAATTACATTAATATGATTTTCTTAAGAGAACCAGTTAATGAAAAGTTTACGCAATTTTTTTTGGGGCAAATTATACTAACGGTTCCTATAGTGTGGGTCTTCTGTTACTTTGGTCCTTGACTTTTTAATTGTGACACATTTGACCATAAATTTTGAATCTTGTTCCAAATTAAGACAATTGAAGATACTATTGCTCAATTTCAAGGGTAAAGTCGTCAATTTGATAAAATATAAACTAATTTGACAAAAATAAATGTCAAAAAAATATTTTTGAATTTTTAAAAATTATTTCTACCCACTAAAGATAAAATTATTTAAAATTGATAAATATTTTAGATATATATATTTTTACCAAATTAATTATTATTATGTGATTGGATAATGATCATGTAATGGGTGATTATTTTCATTTTCATTAAATTAGTTTATATTTTTTTTAAAATTAAATGTGACGACAACTTTGATATTATTATTTAACCAATCCATTAAATCAAGAAATCCAAAACTAAAATTATTTCATATATTAAATATATCGATTACACATTAAAAGTCTAACAACCACCCATTACATGATCATCATCCAAACATATAATAAAAATTTAATTTGGTAAAAAAAAAAATAAATGTCTAAAAGATTTATCAATTTTACATAATTTTATTTTTGGTAGGTAGAAATTATTTTTAAAATTCAAAATATTTTTTTGACATTTATTTTTGTCAAATTAGTTTATATTTTATCAAATTGACAACATTGCCCTTGAAATTGAGTAATGATATCTTTAATTGTCCTTATTTGAAATAAGATTCAAAATTTAGGATCAAATATGTCATAATTGAAAAGTTATAGACTAAAGTGACACGAGCCCTAAACTATAGGGACTGTTAGTATAATTCGCTATTTTTTTCCCCTAAAATTATCATTTCTAAGTGAAAGGGTAGTAATTAGGTCCAGTGGTGGAGCCACATGGTGATCAGGGGATTACGTGCCCTCTTGGATTTTTTTTTTTACATAAATAAAATTTTAAACAAGAATCAGCTTGCTTGTTTTCATTTTTCAGAAAACACTTTCAAAAAATTATACTTTCTTATTTTCCGTGTTTTTTTGTTTTTACTGAATTTTTTTAATATTTTAAACAATTTTTTTACTTTTTAGACACACCTAACATAAATACACCTAAAAAGTAAAAAAATTGTAAAAACAATCTTTTAAAAATTCACTAAATACCAAAAATATAAAAAAAAATACAAGAATTCAGTACATTTTTTATATTTTTATGTATTTATTAATTTTTTACTTTTTAGATACATCTAACTAAGGTTTATCTAAAAAAGTAAAAAAAAATATTTAAAATTTAAAAAATATTCACTAAAAACAAAAGAATACGAAAACCAAAAAATTCAGTTTTAAAAAAAACTTAATCCAGAAAACTCAAACCAAACACACTGAATAATATTTACAATAAAATGTCAAAGGCATTTTTAAATTTATGAAAACAATAGTGATTTTTTTTGAAAATGAAGTAATTACAACAAATTATATTTTTATGTATGAAAATTTTGTGAAAAAAATCTCAATATAAAGGTAATATCTATCATTATTGATATGCAAATATAAGTAATCTCATTATATACATGTAAAAATTACTAGAGTGTTAGTTATATTTGCATGTGGAGTTTACCCTTCATATGTTGTTTTACTCTTGGTTGGTGATATCATATGTCAATAATAACGTGATATCACTATTATATGAAATTTTTACTCAAATTTTGTAAGAATTTGATTTATCTTACCATTATATAACTTATTTTAAGACTTAAATATATGACTTTCTTATATTGTCCATGATACATTAGTTATACGCAATACTTTCTTTTCAATTTTACTTGAAGTTAATTGTAAAATTTTATGTGAAATACTTTTGTAATAATATTAATTTAAAAATTATTATTATCTTCTTATTGTTGGTTATGAAAAAAAAAATTTTAAAGTTGTAATCTTCTGATTTAGGCTAAGTTTGACATCTTAAAAAAAAGTCAAAAAGTCAAAAAGTCACTATTCTATTTAAGTCACATCATCTTATTTAAATCATATCACTTCTCTACTACATCACTTCAAACCCAACTCATATTTTATAAAAAGTCAAAAAGTATACTTATTTAGAATATCCCAAACAACCCCTTAGTTTATTGGCTCCGCCATTGATTAGGCCACTATTGGAAAGGTAAAAAAAGCAAATTTATTGGTTTATTTAGGTCATATCATTTCTTTACTTTTTTATATGTTTTTTCAAAATAAGAAAATAAATCAAAAAAAAAAAGAAAAAAAAAAAGAAAAGAAGTAACTTTCCAAAATAGGCCTAATTGGGTCTTAATTGGTTGATTTTTAAATAAATCAATAACTAACATTAATTGTCTATGCTATGAAAGATAAATTTAGAAAGGGCACAGTTTCTCTCCAGTTCAAATCTGGACTGGACAGTGCTGTCCGGCCCTTGGGGGCCCACTACGGGTCGTGTTTCGATAATCTAAATCGTTCAATGTGTAGAACTCGTCGAGTACTATATGCCTGTAAAAAATCATGTTGATCGGATATCAATAGCTATATGATCAAAACAGTTTTTTGTAAGCCGTTTATTTTTCGCCGTCCATTTTTTTTATTATAAAAAACTGATTTGATCATATAGCTATTGATATCCGATCAATGTGATTTTTTATAGATGTATAGTACTCGACGAGTTCTACACATTGAACGGTTTAGATTATCGAAACACGACCCGTAGTGGGCCCTCAAGGGCCGAACAGCACCGTCCAGTCCAGATTTGGACTGGAGAGAAGCTGTGGCCATTTAGAAAAATGCTTGAAACCTATAAAAAGTACACACAATTCTACTTAGAATGATGTGACAGGATGTGTCAATTTTTGGCTTATTACACACTGAATGATGGCGGGCCTTACTCCCATGGTACATCATTGTGAATAAATTTATGAATTAGTGATACTACATGCACCAATTAATGTATACATTAGTATACCAACTAGTGTTATACTATTATTACTAACCCCACTTATTATATAAATTACAAATATTCAAAATTTTTAAAATTATGCTACATCATCTATTAATATATTAATTAATACATATAATATTATTCTTTATGAATATAAATGCATAGATGTCTAACCTTACTCATAAATTTCATAGTGATATTTTAAATTGATTTGTGAGCATTAGTTACATTTAATAGGTTTCGGGTCGCTTCAATGATTTCACAATGTGGTCATAAAACCAAAATCTGTCCATCTATATGATAAAATAAAATGGTTTTTAAAAATGTCTCTCTAATACAATTATTTAGGCTTTGTTTGGGAAGAGTAAATAAGTCCATACTTTTTATCTTTTTATTTTTTTTTGGTCCATATCAATCAACATCTCCTCTTTATTTTTCTATACATCTTTTTATAAAAAATCAAAAAATACACTTATTTAAAATATCCCAAATAACCTATTAGAATGGTTCAGATCAATTTATCTATGAGATTAACATATGAAATTAACAGTTAAATTCGCTTGACCAAAATTAATTTTCCCACCCAAAGAAGTTTTAGTACTTTCCTAGTACCTTCCTCTCTTTTATCTATATATATATTCTTTTCCTAACCATTTGTAATTCACTCTTCATCTCTCTCTCTCTCTCTCTCTCTCTCTCTTTCCTTATTTTCTGCATAAAAGATAGGATTCTCTGTTTGTACAAATTTGAATGAGTTTTAGACTCTAATAATTATAGTTATTTTTTGCATGTATTTTTGGAGGCGACATAAAAATATACATTATACATGTATTTGTTTTCGTTAATTTCTTTATACATGTGCATTGCAAATTTTTTTGACTAATAAATATGTTATAAATATTTTGACTTTGGAAAAATTCTTAGCTTTTTAAACGCCAAATGTATTTTTTAGTTTTCAAAAATAAAAAAAATTAAGTAAATATTTTTAAAATTTGAAATTGTATAAGACAAAAGCTTCATTTGAAATTTCTTTTTAAAGATTTTTAAATTTCAAATTATATTATGAGTTAAGTATGATAGGTTAGATATGGCTTTTTGTTTTTTTGACTTTTTATATTAAGATTTTTAAATTTCAAAATTATAAATATGTAGATGAGTTAAAATTTATATGCTATGTGTATTTCTTAACATTTATTTTTTTTTAAATAACAAATTTATATTAATGTTTAATATATATAGAGTCTTTTAGATGAAAAATACATTTTGAATAATATAAAGTATAGATATAGAAAATTTGTCCCAAACTATGTATGCTTTCAACATAAAAATGAACTAGTAAATTGTAAATAAATGGGATAACTATAAATTAATTGTACTATAGATGAGAATATTTTCTGTTGCAACTTGCACCAGGCATAGAAATGGACTTTCACCCTAATAAAATGAAATTGTTTCTCCAATGTTCTACTGAAATACATTTTTAAAAAAATAATATCAAGTCTTATAAATTATTTTATGCAACCAAAGTACTGCACCGACCTAGATGTAAGGTTTCTTTGGAAAAAAATAAAAAAAAGGGTTAGAGAAATGGAATAGAAAAGATGGATTTAATCTTTCTTTTTGAAAATTTGTTAGAGGGGTTAAATAAGGGAGATTAGGAAAATATAAATATATTTCTTTGGGTAATCACCCCCAAATGGATGTGAGAAAAAAAATATTAAAACATATAATTTCAATAATTAATATGTATAAAGTTTTTCATTAATTTGTAATTATTGTCTAAAACCGTACATAATATGAATTTTATGCTAGTAATATAATATAATAGTAATAGATAGATAGATTTATTACGCCCCGAAAATTTACACAAAATAGATTCATCATTTCCCAACGCTTAATGTAAACAGAATTAAATCTCAATATTAATATCATCATCAAATCTCTAACATTTGTATTCATAACCATCTAGAGATTGCTGATAAAAAAATAGCCATCTAGAGATTTACAAAAAAATATTTCACATGCGACTATACATTCAACATCCCCAGTATATGAATCTATAACATGTGGCATAGTAAGTCAAGTACGAATAACTTACAAATTCCAAGGCTTAAGCCCAGTTACACAAAAGTGGTTTTCGAACCCGTATATATAAATCTCTTGGGTTGTCAAAATAATTACAATAAGGAAAAGAGCCTTGTACTCTCAAAACATATTCCACACCTATAACTCGGCAAGATCATCACATCCTTTTCTGCACAAAATCCCATAAGGTGCGCACAAAACCCAGTAGGAAAATCTTAACAAAATATATACATTTTA
Organism: Camellia japonica; assembly: GCA_030407325.1. Taxonomy (NCBI): domain Eukaryota; kingdom Viridiplantae; phylum Streptophyta; class Magnoliopsida; order Ericales; family Theaceae; genus Camellia; species Camellia japonica. Next base: position 14,106 of record JAPPVO010008229.1, on the reverse strand, counting down.
TACAATCTCATGAGATGAATGCATAAATCATGCCATGTTCAAAAACATATATCTTTATCTTTGAAACTTTTGTGAATAATGGGATCTTGAGAATTTAACAATTCAATAGTTTTCAATGTAGTTCAAAAGGGCGGTAAATACGATTCAAGCAAATCCCCAGGGTTAGTGTCTGCAAGTAGGCGTATCAGGCACTATTAAATCCTATCTTACCGACTTCTAACTGGAGGGCTTAGGCACCCACATGCGCATTTTCTAGTCTTGCACCAAGGACACTCAAGCCAACTTAATTCTCAAACTACACCCCCTAACAGGATTTTCCACCGTATTTATCCCAAAAAACAAATCAATATGATCTTGTTTCACAAAACAATTTTCTTTCTCAAAACAATACCTTTTTCCAATGCAATATTCAATATCAAATGTCCAATGCAATAATAAAGTTCCATTTAATGATCTCAATTTCTTAATTCATTCACACAATCTTCCATTGTTATAGTGATTCCAATTTTGACCCGACTTTTGTTGTATCCCAGACTCGGGTTTAATGGTTTCATATTGTTGTTTACATCTTGCTTCTCTTGTATCTCCTTAAATTTGGCTTTGGGATTGTTGTGGTTCTGTTTGGGATAGGTTGGTTGCTTAGTTTCCGAACTCCTGTTGCCTAGAATTTTGCTCCTCTGCTCAAACGACATTTCTTGCTCTCGAGTGGGATTTGTGAACTCTGAGTAGTTTTGCAAGTCTGCAAAACTACAGGGAGAATATATTCTACGCTCAAGTGGCGTTTCCCACCCTCGAACAGGTGGGTGCTTGAGCGGCCTTTCTTGAGATCAAGCGTCAGTATGTCGTCTGCAAAACTACTGGGAGTGTGCATTCTGCGTTCGAGCGTTGTTTCTTGCGCTCGAGCGGAACAACTTGTTGTGTTTGACACCCGAGCGTCAACTCTCACGCTCGAGTGGACTGTGCGTATATCAGTTCATAATAGCCACTTTTTACATCACTTTTTCATCTCTTTCTCTTTCTAAAACATTTCAAAATCTTAGTGTAGACACCCCATTTTTGACCGACCTTAAGACTCAGACGTCACCGATTGAGCGCTTGGTGATGTTGTATACTGTGCTCGTTCTGAGGTTGCGGAGTCTCGGCCGTGAGCCTTGCTTCCGAACTTCCGGACTTTTCTGTGCCTTGCCTCGGTTTGCGAACCAAGCTCGGTTTTCTCTGTTTTCCCTTCCTGAGGGGAGGGAGAGGTCTCGTAGATCATCTCTCAGTGGCCATAGGCTACGTTTCGTGGTCGTAGGCCATTTTTGCCCATTTCGGAGCCGTCAGGCCGTGTGCCTCGGTTCGGGACCACCCAACCATCTCCGATTCCTCCGATTTTTGGCATGCATCTCATTTACTCCCTTTCGAGGGACACTGGGGTCCGAGAGACCCACTTCGTGGCCGAATGCCACCTTCGGTGCTTAACGGCCTATTTTCGGGATCCCGAACTGCGCGTTTTGGCCCCCGAGCATTCGTTTTGCATCGGTTTTTGTTCATTTTTGGCAGGCCAGAAATTCTCATTGACCCTTTTGACCCCTAACCGGCCGGCCATAGGGGGTGGCCGGCCGGCCACCTGCAGCAAAAGCACATGGCCGGCCTGCTTCCTCAGTGTGAGTCCATTCCAGCTGTGTCTTGGTTTTCCCCCAAAAATATCTCTGTCCGGGGGAACCTTTTGGAAGGAAATAAGAGCTCATTTCCCTCCATTTTGAGAAGGACTCTTCTCTGCCTCTCTTGTCTATATTGCTGTCCTCCCAACTCAAGAAAGAGGGTTGCAAGAATTGGTTTGAGGATATCTCTACATACCACTCCATTTCCTTCAAGTTTTGGTTCCATTTCTTCATCATCTTCAAGCTCTACCCTCATCACTCCATTCCAGCAGCAAAGGAAGGGATTCCAGCAGCTTAGAGTCACCAAATCTGGTCCAAGAAGCAACAAAAGTATTGGTCTTCAAGGGTAAGTAGACTTTCCCCCTTTTGTAGCCCATTTTTGCACCTACTTCTTAGCCTATTTTCTTATTGTTTTGGGCTCCAACCTTAACTGAAACTAGGTCTATTTTGAGCTATTCTTCATGTTTGTTTAAGGGCTCAACCCTGTTTGAGCCCTCCATTTGGCACTTGCTTCAATATCATCTTATATGCCAATATTTTGCATGAAATTTGTAGCCTATGTGTAATCTGTTTTCGAGCATAATGTAAACTGTAAGAGGGCCTATTTTGAGCCCCTCTTCAACATTGACGAAGGGCTCAACCCTGTTTGGACCCCCTATCTTGCACTTGCTTCACAATTCCTCCTATTTACCGTAAATTTGCATGATTTGTTTGGCCTACATGTAAATTATTTTGGAGCATGTCATGAACTGTGAGTAAGCTTATTTTGTGTCCCTCTACAACATTGTAGAAGGGATCAACCTTGTTGGGGGTCTCCATCTTATACTTGTCATTATACCCCTCTTTAACCCCCATTTTTGCATGCTTTTTTAAGCTTATCTAGTTTCTGTTTTCGGCCATCATCAGGACTGGAAAGAGTCATATTTTGATCTTCTTGACATATTTAATTAAGGGTCTTTTCTGGTTTGATGAATGTTTGGGGTACCTCATGTTATAGCCTTATGTATCCTAGTTCTTGCATGACATTTTTAGCATGTTTGCATACTGAGTTGGGGGATGTCATCTACTGTAAATGTTCATTTTTTTAGTCCCTCATCAGTGTTGTAGAAGGGTATTTTTCCATTTGGGCATCGCATGTATCACTTGCTTCAATACCCCTCTTGCGGAGCCATTTTTGTATGCCATTGTTGCCCTATCTATGCTTGCTGTTTGGCCATGTTTTAGACTGGAAAATGCTTGTTTTGGGGCTGCCTTGCTACTGTATTTTCATTCCATGTCCATATTGTGCATGCATTGCATAGCTATAGGCCATTTCGGGTGCCTAAATTTGCATTTCGGGACCATTCCTTGCATTTGGTGTCATTTCGCCATCTTTCGGGACTGTTTTCCCCCATATTTCAGTGCTGAAATTCCATTGGCATGCTTGCATATCATTTTCTATGTCATTTCATGCCTTAATGCCATTGCCTCGGTTTGCGTGCCCGTGTGCACGCATTTCGAGACATCTCATTTTTCATCCATCGGCCTCCTGTGTGAGTGTGGCTGAGGCTCACTCATGTTAGTGTAAGTCCATTTTGCATTCTGTATACCATTTTAGTCTCATCGCATTGCGTATGCCATTTTCTCGGTTTGCGTGCCCGTGTGCACACATTTCGAGGCATTTCACTTTTATCCGACGGCCTCCTATGTGAGTGTGGCTGAGGCCCTCTCATGTTGGTGTAAGCCCATTATTGCATTGCGTATGCCATTTCATCCATAGTATTGCGTATGCTTGGTTGTGTATTACCTCGTATAGCGTGTATGCCATTCTATGACATTGTGTATGTTAGGATTGCATATTAGCTACATTTCATGCATATCATGCATATCGCATCGTGTTCGGGATAGGAGTTACCCCGGGCACGGAAAACGAGGCACGTTTCGTACTCCGAGTGACGGAACGCGTCTCAATTCCAAAGTCACCGACACTCCGGATTACCCATGATGGAGTTAGGTTTTGTTGTAGCATTCATCTGCATTCATCCTATATTGAGTTGTGCAATTCGACTCCTTAGCCATCATGCATCGATATGCGTGATTGGTGGCACGAGGATCGAGGCATGCATATATTTGTGAAATACATTGCTATGCCCCTTTCCTGCTCTCTGTTGCAGCAAAATGGAGAATCAGCAACTTTTCGGAGTCTGGCACGCATTTCGAGAAACATTGCAAACAGAGGCTAATCGGGGCATCGCCGTGGATTTCCGCGCAAGGCAGCCCAGCATACATCATTCATCAGAGTCGAGGTAGCCCCTGGCTTGCATGCCAGTTCACAGCTTTCTTAGTTTAATTTGTTGATTAATTAGGAATTTCTGTATTATTCGGACTTTGTATATTATTCTTTCATTCGGGACTGTATTATTTATTCGGACCCTCTGTGCGAGGGCGTAATTGTAATAAATGTGGGTGAGTGTGATGTATGTCTTCCAACCCCACGTCTTTCTTCCCTTTTATTTACCCACTTATGATGGTTAGATATAGGGCATATTTCAATCAGCATACAGTATGATAGCATGTTTGCATCATTCATCTGTTTTGCACGCACCAGGCTCGGCACATCATACAAACTTGTAGACGTCCCCGAACGCATCCCGGGAGGGTTAAGGTCCCGTTCCGTTCGTATTGGGTTTACTACAGTTCGGACTCAAATTGTCACGGTTCTAAATCTGAACCAAAGAGTCCAACTTTGGCAAATCGTTTTGAAGAAAAACAGATTTTTTGAAAAGTAGTGCCAAACATGGACTGCTTTGCCAGATTACAGAGTCGCCACCTAAATATTTTTTAATGGGGAATTTAGGAAACCCTGACTCGGTGCCGAAGGCCACGTGTCCGTCATCACCAAATGTCTTGGCTCGGGAGCTTGGGTACGATCGGGGAAGGTCAGCTATGAGCACCCCCTTTCGCCCGGTCCGAAGACCGGCCTCTACTAACCGTGATATCTTTTTGAAAATTATGTTCTTATCCGGTTATTAGCCTAGAATTACTATGTTATGCGCACAGCAAACAAGTATAGACTAGATTGCCTAATTTGGAAATAATTGCATATCCGTTTGTTTGAAAACGTTTGGTTTGCTACTCGCAAGTAGGCTAAAATACGGATTTCAATGAGTATTCCAACTCAAGCAATCCAACCTCCACCCACAGGCATTCAAACAGTTTATCACGTAAGCACTTAGCCGCATGGTAAGCATACTGTCATGGCAACATTCACACGCATGCGATGCTAAAGCATAAAACTTACATCGTACTCCGTGCCAAAACAAGAAACCAGTTAGCAAACATGCATGACCTAGTTCATGTTAAGTGGCTAATGCAACACATACGGAATGTAATCTAGACAGGCTCGGCTATCCTAAGCATGGCATGTGAAATGCGCGATAGCACGTATTCAATTTGGAATTGAAAGTACGATGCAGTTTGTATGATGTACCGAGCCCGATGCATGTAAACAAATGCATGAATGCACGCATGCATTGCATAAGGTATGCTAATTTAGATGTGCCCTAATCTACCAATAAGCAGGTAAATAAAAGGGAGAAAGAAATGGGGATTGGAAGACATACACCCACTCACACACACTTATTACAATTTGCCCTCACTCGGAGGGACCGAAAGAATATACAAATTAACTAACTACGCAAGCTAATTAAATATTACAAATTAATCAAATAAATTAATTAATCTAATTAAACAGTAAACGCCTCGGGATGAGGACCGGATGCAACACGCGCTCGGGACTGGCTTGGAACGCACTGCCATGCACGGATTGCCTCTGTTTCCTCTGCTCTCCTCCTCAGAAAATTACCAAAGTCCCAGGAGTGCCTCTCAGGGCACTGGGGAGTACCACCGGCTGGGATAGAGACCACCGGCTGAAGGAGGAGGCCACCGGCACTGAACCATCGGCTGCTTGACTGCCGGTCGGCACTAAATAGTGCCGGCCGGCACAAAATGCCTGCAGAACCTGCAACTCACAGCAGCAGAGGGAAATTATGCATGGCAATGTAATTCAAGCATATTATGCACCAACACACCCTTATCATGTTTTTGACTCAAAGGGGATGTGCCTCGATTCTCGGACCACCAATCGCGCATTTCCATGCATGATGGCCCAAAGAACCGAGTGCAACTTTGATTTCAAATGCATGCAATGCAAACAAGCAAACAAGGGTGCTCAACCTCCATCATACTTCACTTCAAGAGGCCAAATGCACAATACAAATGCAACCCTAAGCATGTCAACTAGACATGCAACATGGACTATGCAATATGTTCATGCAAAGGGTTCAAGCAAGCATGCAAGATAAGCATGCAAACCAATGGAAGGATGGTCTTATACATGAATTAGGCAACTCAAATAGTCCTAAAATCAGTGGCCAAAATGCTAAGTTAAGGGGGCCAAACACACACACATGCACAATTATGACCAACACTTAAGCACAAACATCAATCCAAGCACACTTAAAGGAAACATGGACAATTAGCATGCAATAAAGCTCTGAAAATCATGCATGAAATGATGCCAAATCATGCAACAAGAAACAAAGCATGCAAATGGTTCAACAAGCAAGTCATGAAGCATTAAACTACACTATGCAAGGCAATTATGGCATGCATTAAAACAAAACAGATTTTAGCATGTCAAATTAGGCCCAAAGGACCACTTAGATGGCATCTAAGAGGCTTGAAATCAAAGGCATGCATTAAGGCCAAAACATGGAGCATTCAACACATGCTTTTAAAGCATTAAAGAGGCCACTAAGGCAAGCATACAAGCACACCAAAGGGACTGAAATAGCATGCTAGGTGGTTCCAAACTACCAAAATGAGGTAAGTAATACATGCTACACATGCATACTCAAAGGCTAGCAAGCCTAAAATGCAAAGGGGCCATATAATGCATGCCAAGATCAACCCAAATGACTATGGACAGAGCTAAAACATGGCAAAATAAGCACAAAACATTCACAAATCTAAGCCTAAAGCATGCTCAAATTAGGCTAACAACTAGGCATGTTAAGGCAAACAAGGCATTACAAGGCAACTATGCTAAGCATGCATAAGGACTAAAACCAACTTAGAAACATGTTATATCATGGCAATATAAGCATGAAAAACAAACCAAACATGCTCAACACACAAGCACAAGCTCCTTTGAGCCAAATTGCCCTTTTCAAGGACATCAAGGAGAGGGGGTGGCCCTCCCTTTTGGAGACTTCAAGGCACCATCTCCACACTGAAATCCCTCAAGATTTCAGTGGTGGAGAGGCCCAAGCACCAAAGTCTCGGATCTCTCACAAAATAGCACAAAAAGGGCCTTTTCAAGGCCTAAGGGTGGTCAAACTTGCTCAAACCACAAACACTCTTAATAAACAATAAAGAGGCTTAAAAAACAGAACTTTTATGTGTTAATCACTAAGCACAAAAACAGTTCTAAGCTAGGTAAAAAAAGGTGCAAAAATGGGGTAAAAAGAGAGTTAGTGTCTTACCCTTGGAGCCTCTTCAACAAAGATGATGTGTTGGCTTCCTTGAGCACCAAACCAGCTCAAAGCTTCAAAACAGACCTCTGGACCTTCAAGAACCCAAGGAAGGTGAAACACTAGGTGTTGGTGAGTAAAAGTGTGCACAAACACCTAGTGTACAAAACAAGAGGGAAGAAGAGAGATAGGAGTGTATCTATCCTAACCCTAAAAACCAGAGCTTGGTCTGTCTAAAATGTCTAAAATTTTGTAACCCTAAGCCAAGAAGAGGAGTGGTCCTCTTATAGGCAAGCAAAGCTTGCAAAGCTTACAAGCTAAGCTAACTAAGAGGGTCATCCCTCCATACACGTGTATGGAGGGGAACCAAAACTATACAGCTGTCTGAAAATATCTCATAAAGCAACTGCACAGTGTCCGGCCGGCAAAGAGTGTCATTTTGACAAAACTTAGTGCCGGTCGGCACAAAAGAGTGCCGGTCGGCACAATAAAGTGCCGATGGCAACACCAGCCAGCCGGTGGCCTCTAGCCACAGCCGGTGGTATGTGGGGATGCCTCACAAAGCATTCCCTGCCCTTCCAAGGCAAAACACAAGTGTTTGGTGCAAAACCAAACACAAAACGGTCGAGTTCGGAAGTCCTGAGGCAAGGCGCGCGAGCCGAGAACTCCGGGAACTCCAAACGAACACAAACATGGATAATCACCGAGTGTTCCAAGCGGTGACGTCCAGTCTTGAGGACGGTCAAAAATGGGGTGTCTACAGTTGCCCCTCTTTGACAGAACTCGAAAGTCATAACAATGACGGGAGTGAATGTCAAAGCCCAGAGACGACCCATTTTTGACAAGGCCGAAGACTTGGACAAACATACAAAGCGCAAATGGTTGAACTCGCAAGCTGCCTACGTATCCCTTAGGAATCAAACCAGCGTAGTTCAGGCACAGGCATACAAGCCGCAGATAAGGTATGCGCCCGTAGGCGGGGGCAAGATGCAACTGACGATGCAAAAGGCCGAGCATAACTTATGATCATGCAAAGAAAGCTGTAATGAAGCACACATGCGACAGTTATAAGCTAGCATACGCCAAACTACACTACAATGCAGAAAGGATGTAAGAGAATTATGCAATTCTCGATACGTCTCACTCGGAGGATACAATACCTGTGCGGCTCGTCCGGTTGCACCGGCCTCAAATGAGCCGTACATACAATATCGTGCCTGCAAAGAAAGCAAACTTAACAGGTACAATATTGTTAGCAATATGCATGATAATGCAAATGATGAATGCAAAATGATATGCAAATATACAAAACTATGTATAAAAATGCAAATGATAATGCAATGCAATTGAAACTATATGCAAACGCGCAGGGCAATTGAATCATGATTCAATCATGAGCGGTTCGAAACCACACGAATGTCAAATAGATTGATGGAGGTAACAAGTCCGTCTCCCATAGAACGATGTCTGATCTATGAGTACTTCGCACGGACACAAGAACAAGTATTGGGTGGAATGACATAAGTGGGGAAACGACCCGCTGAGGAGGGAATAATGATCCTAATGCCGGATGCAACAATTACACTACAATGCAATGGAAATGGATACAATGGATATGGCACGCGGGCCAAACCGAATCTTGCCTAGGAAAGGCATGTACGCATACGAACCGCGTCTAACACAGGAAATGTGCCGCAACCCTCAAACCAAGCTCATCAAGGAATAGGCGCGTACACAAAAACTGTGCTTCGACGTGAAAAGTAGGGGCACATACCAGACCAAGCTCAACCTGGAAAGGCGCAAGCCATGGATGGAAGTGATGCAATGGATGCATGCAACTACAATGCAATGGAAATGGATATGGATACAATGGATATGCCACGCGGGCCAAACCGCTTGCCTAGGAAAGGCATGTACGCATACGAACCGCGTCTAACACAGGAAATGTGCCGCAACCCTCAAACCAAGCTCATCAAGGAATAGGCGCGTACACAAAAACTGTGCTTCGACGTGAAAAGTAGGGGCACATACCAGACCAAGCTCAACCTGGAAAGGCGCAAGCCATAGATGGAAGTGATGCAATGGATGCATGCAAACTACAATGCACTATGATGGATGTTTACAGAAAATGCATGACATATACACTACTACAATGAATGCATGACATATGCATGTGTTTTTTTGTTTTTGTTGTTTTTTGAAATGCATGACATATGCAATATTTTACAATGATGCATGACAATGCATTATGATGCAACGACTACGGTTGCAGCTTTCCCTATCTTACCAACAAGGCGATATACTAGGTTGGTTCAGTATCCAGAATTGAGGCGTAAACACGCCGCCTCAACCTATGGGGCTTCCATACAGATTTCAAGCCGAGGGTACACCCCCTGGGTATTTAAACCAGACTTTAGTCTCGGAAATTCCGAACCTTTGCGTTCTAGGCATAAGCCGTTCAAACTCTAGTTTTCACCGTCCCAGTTGGTCTTCTAGGAACTCACCGCAAACACAGACAGGTGGCTTTACCAGACCACCGAAAGTCGTTCGGGCACGACAACACCAAAGGAATTGCACCTTCAGAGGATTTAAGGTCTCCTAGACCGGGATGCAAAATGTATGCATTTGAAATGCACATGATGCATGATGTTTGAAATGCGCGCCAACGCACGGCTTTTGAGATGCATGCCAAATGCAATGAGGTGTGCGCCTTAACGCACCGAAGGTCTTGCACCTCCCGAGGATTTAAGGTCTCCTAGACCGTGCGTGTTTAAGGTCTTGCCAGACCGGGTGTGGGGCAACGCATGATAATGCATGTGAGGTATACAAAATAGTGCGATAAAATGCATGCCAAATGCAATGAACGGTGTACGTCAATGTACCGAAGGTCTTGCACCCTCCAAGGATTTAAGGTCTCCTAGACCGTTGCGTGTTTTTGGTCCTGCCGGACCATGCATGCACAGGACGGTGTGATGCGCAAGATAGCGCGATGCGTTAGACAACGTGAGTGCACACGATAGTGCGATGCGCAAGATAGCGCGATGCGTTAAACAACGCGAGTGCACAAGACAGTGCGATGCGCAAGATAGCGCGATGCGTTAAACAACGCGAGTGCACAAGACAGTGCGATATGATGCATGCCAAATGCGATGGGGTACACCTCAATGCACCGAAGGTCTTGCACCTCCCGAGGATTTAAGGTCTCCTAGACCGCGCGTGTTTAAGGTCCCGCCGGACCGTGCGTGTTTTCGGTCCCGCCGGACCCGGCTCATAAGATGAAATGCTCATGAGGCACGCATACCTCATTTGATGGAAAATGAAGTGCAAAACGGGGCATACGTGCCTCGAGATGCAATGAAATGCGAAATGAGGCACGCATATCTCATTTGATGGAAAATGAAGTGCAAAACGAGGCATACGTGCCTCGAGATGCAATGAAATGCGAAATGAGGCACGCATACCTCATTTGATGGAAAATGAAGTGCAAAACGAGGCATACGTGCCTCGAGATGCAATGAAATGCGAAATGAGGCACGCATACCTCATTTGATAAAAAAGAAGTGCAAAACAGTGCAAGTCCCAAGGGATGCGCGAAACGGCGCGATGCGACCCCCCGGACAATGCGATGGATGCATGCAACGCACGCGGGGCAACTTTTCGAATCTTATAGAAGACAAAAGGATACAAAAGGATACAATTTTGCTTGAATTTGAGTGCCGCGCACAGAAGACACGGTCCGAGGTCAAAACGGAGGCCGGTTGAGCGTCGGGGATGCACTTTCTTGCACTTTCTTGAGCTATGAAGACCCAAAACCCCTCATATAGCCTAAACAAGGCCTTGGGAACACCACTGGCTGGGTGGGGAGGTCACCGGCTGCCGCCGGCTGCCTAAACTTCTCCACCGGCACAAAAAAGTGCCGACCGGCACAAAATAGTGCCGACCGGCAGAAAATGCCTGATCGGGGGCAGATTCGGCATTTCGCTATGGGCTTTATAAAATAGGGCTTCTAAACCCTATTCTTCACTTCCTCTTTCGCCGAAAACACCCTCTCTCTCTCTCTAGAGCTTTGTTCTCTCACTTTTTTGCCGTTTCTTTGCATTCACGCGTGTTTTCTGTCGTTCGATTCGCGAAGTTCATCGCGTTTCGGACATTTCCAACTGATCGAAATCTCATTCGGTGTCTCCTTCGCTACTTTCGCCTTTTCGGGACTTATTCCCCTCGATTTTCTCTACATTTCCGTGTATTTTCATCTCCGACCTTCCCGGCCATTTTCGGCTCGCTCGGAGTTGACTTTTTTCGGTTGACTTTTCGTATTCTTGCTCGGTTTTCCTTTTCCGGCTATTTTCTCATCTCCATTGCGATGGCTGACGACATTCCACATGTCGGGACTCCCCCGGATCACGAGATGGATCCCGGGGTTGAGCTTCTCCCGTTGAGCGAGCGCCCATTTGATCCGGCGACCTACCGGCCGGCTATTCACATTCTACCACCCGATGGACTTCGCCACTTCTGCGGTTTCGACCGAGCGCTGGACCCGGAGCTTCTCCTGCGCGAGCGACCTCGCACCTGTCCTTCGGCGCTTCCGAGGTAACATCTCTACTTTGTTTTATTTTCTGCAATGTAGAATTTTCTGTCGACTGCCGTAGCTAATTGCACCCGTTAACTGCTTAATTCTGACATGCCGTATATTGTAGTTGATTGTAGATAACTTCACAACTGATATCTGCTTAGGACCGGCACACATGCACACACACTGCACTTAGCCTGAATCACCCAAACAAGGCACACATTGCACTTTTGACATGAACTCACCAACACCCGGTGCTTATTTGAATCTGAAAACTCGCACGCATGCTAGACTTGCACTGAATCACACAAACATGCAGACGCATCACACGTTGGTAATTCACTGAAACATACCGGGACCCGGCATCCGTTTGAACTTTGAAAACACGCACACATGCTGTGTTTACACTGACCCCATGGAAGTACTGGACACATCACAAGCCGTAGTCCACCTACTGGTGCACTGAAACCTGACATTTGCTTGCATCTGAAAAACGTGCACACGTGCACCAAGTTTACACTGGACCACTCAAAACACACTAACGCATCACGCGCCGTAGTTTACTGTAAGCACACCAGTACCTGGTTTCTGTTTGAATCTGAAAGACTTGCACGCATGCTAGATTTGTACTGACTTTAACTGTTTCTTCGAAACTGTACATTTCATATTGCTTTGCAACTATTTGCTTGAAAACAGGGAGATTCCCATGCCATTCGCGGGTATGGGAATGTCGCGGCTCGAGATTGGTACTTAGAGCTTCCCGAGGCGGTTCGACGCATCGTGGACGATGCGGGTTTCAGTTCCTTTTACAGGGGACTTTCCAGGCTCTTCGCCTGCAGACCTCTCCTTGCCGCCTTGGCAGAGAGGTGGTGGGACACCACCGACTCTTTCCACCTATCTGCAGCGGGAGACATGACGATGACTCCCTACGACTTTTCGGTGCTCACCGGCATCGGGGTAGGGGGTGATCCGATCCCTTTCGACACCGACATGGACGAGTGGATCGCCGCTCAGATCTACTTGCTTGGTGAGGCGCCACCTCTAGCTCGTCAGGCTTTGTCCGCTACTCCTGGTTTGAGGTGCAGTTCAGAGTGCAGCCTGCGTTGGTGGCGGCGGCTCCGATGACCGAGGCGGCTATAGAGCAGTACGTACGCGACTTTATGATGTTTTTGTTAGGGACGACCCTCTTCGCCGACCGGGCGAACACCGTGCCTCTCTGCCTTCTCAGCGCACTGGTGGACGTCCGGGACCTCCTGCGATATGACTGGGGCGGCGCCGCTCTGGCCACCCTCTACGGCTACATGAGCTCAGTCTCTCATGGCAGCGGGCAGTTGCTCGGGGGCTACTGGCGGGCTTGGGAGGTATGTCTTCTTCTCTGCTTTATATTTCTGCTCTACATACTTTCTGTATTCTGTACTGTACACACTGTAGTCTGCTTTACATTTGCTGTATACTGTACACACGGCACACACATACTCTGCTTTACACTGACTGTACACTGCTCACACTGTACACACATACTCTGCTTTTACATTGCACAACACACGGCTCTGCTATTTCTGCTTTTTATTCTGTGTTCTGCTTTATCTGATAAATGCACTGGTATTTATCTTGCAGTTGTGGGTATACGCCTACTTCCCTAGGCTCGCTCCTGTACCCGATGCAGAGACCCCTCTGGTCGTTCCTTTCTCACGCCGCTTCGACGGGAGGTGCGTGCGGAGGCCCCGGGAGACCTTCAGCTTCTTCCGCCGCTACTTTGACACCATCACCCCTGCCGAGGTATGTTTTACTTGCAGTTCATTTAAGCTTCGCTTTTCCACTGTATATTTGCAATACCAGTAGATAACAACACTGTATTTCAATTTCAGATCACCTGGCAGCCTTGGGCTCCACTGCCAGACGTGGCGCGGGATCGGTTTGCTGGCGCCGTCGATACCTCGCGTTACCGGATTTTGCTGGAGGGCCCGTCTGTCGGGCTTGGTACCTAGGCGAGCGCTTCTTGCGTCAGACCTTAGGTTACCTGAGCAGATAGTCCCGGTACCCCCTCCGAGCATATGCGGGATACGGAGAGGTTCACCGCCGAGCAGATGGCGGACTACACCATCGGCTGGGAGGCAGACGGCTTTAGAGGCGAGGGCGATTACTCAGAGTACGTCCGGACCTTCATCATGCAGCCGCTGAGTGGTGGTCGCCGAGCTGAGAGAGAGAGACCTGCGGCGCCGGCGGCCGGAGCAGGAGTAGGAGGAGGAGCGTCGAGGAGGGCTCGAGTTCGCGGCAGGGCGGGGTTCAGAGGGGACGGGGGGCCGGTTGCTTGCTCTGCCCACTATGCTGACATACAGAGGGCAGGGTGGGGAGACCTTTCAGATCCCCTTGCTCCTCCCCC
>JAPPVO010008228.1:0-11402 GCA_030407325.1 Camellia japonica | reverse complement strand
CAATCAACCCTTGCTTCATCGCGTCTTCGATCTGTACCCCCATTTCGTGTAAGTCTGAGAAAGTCGGAAAGGGGAGTACGATCATTTTCTGCATTAACTTCGGTTGGAGATTGCGCACAATCATCCGAATTTGATCTTTATCTGTTGGCCTCAAGGTCATCATCGATGCTTTTGCCCTCCATCTTGTTACAAAATCAGAGAAAGTCTCTTTGGGTTCTTGCCTCGTCGTCTCGAGATCACGTGTTGTAATCTCGATCTGTGTATTATAAGAGTACTGCGCAACGAAGGCCTCAGCCATCTCATCCCAATTTCTCTTCACATCATCTTCTAATTTGGCGTACCAGATGGCCGCCACCCCGACAGAGTTCTGCCGAACAAAGAAAGCTTTTGCGGCCGGGTTAGGCCATTGGCCTCAAGATGTCCGAAAATAGACGGAGATGGACCATAGGATCCCGGACCCATCAAACGGTCGATCTGTGGCATCTTAAATCTGTCTGGCAATGTTACGCCACATCGGTGTACCCATCTTCGATGTCTGGGATGGCCTTCACCCCCTGCGATTTCTTGAAAAGTTTTTCCAACTTACTCAGCTTCAGAGCTGTATGATCTACCTCGAACTCAAATGGAGAGTCCGGGTGGTTGGGTGTAAGATTCTTGGACAGTTGCGGCAGAAGTGGGGGCGGAGCCAGCCCCGTTGGAATGTTCGTGTCCTCCTGGATATTTTGGACATTGGGTAGGGTGTTCGGGGTGTTGGAGAGTATTCTGAGGATTTTTAGGATTCGGCAAGGTGTTCTGACCCATAAGTGCCTGCTCGGGCAGCGGAGCCGCTGGTGGAGGAGGAGGAATCTGATGTGAAGCAGAGGCTGCATTCTGTTGTTGCAGCCTAGTAATCAGCTCGGCCTGTTGGGCCATGACTGCGGCTTGTTGTTTAGAAAATTCCGCTTGGCTGATGGAATCCTCTTGCATCTGCCTCATGCTTTCTTGCATCTGGCGCATCATCGCCTCTACCACTGATGTATTCTGCTGTTCCATCTGGATGCCCAGTAAATGTACTTCTATAGCAGACACAGAAATCTCAGCCTGGCTGTTCACTGTCAAAGTAGCCCTCTGTCCTGTAACCCTGCTCTGACACACTACGCCTCTTGGCCTTCTTCTGACAACTGGGGGTAGAGAGTGAAACACTGGATGTCCGTCAACGAGATCCTCGGATCAGTTGAGTCGGCGACCTCGTGTCCAGAGTGCTTGGGGAGTATCTACTGGTTCGGAAGCAATCGTGCTAAAAACTGCCCTAGCAAAAAGATAATAAAGCAAAAGGGAAATAAATAACCAGAAAAACGAGCAGCATAACAGCTTAAATTAAATACACACAACACACAGTCGGGCATACAACACGCAGTTTGATAAGCTGGAAATACACTGTCCTCAACCACTGATCACTATTCCTGTATCACTGTTCCCCAAAACTGAATCGGATATCTGCAGACAACTGATTCTCAAAAACTGACTGATGCCCGCAGGCCTGATGCCCAAACTTATAGACTGATACATGCATTCCTGAAGAGACGCACTCTAAAGCACATAACAGATAAGCGAGAGCCAAAACACCCCTATGTTGGGGTAGGGTTTCCCTGTCAGATTTTGTCAGGAGCTAGGGTTTCACTACGCACGCAGCGGCTTCAAACAACCTATAAACGGGTAAGCAACCTGTCCTAGTTTGGAATGGTCACTAAGGATCCGAGTATGCACTAGGTCGAATGGTCAAAAAGGGTGCCCCGGTAAAACCGGGGTTTGTGTTCCCATGCTGTCAGAGCCCAGAGCCGATCAGCCTTACGGACATGACTTGACAAGACAAGCCTCCGGCAAATCGTTTGGGAATGGCATATGGCAAACACGGTGTCCTAGGCGCACCAATGCAAATGCAATGCAAAGAAACACACAAATGTAGTCAAAACTAGATATCACGAGTTCGAGTCAAGTTCTCTAAATCCCTAGCAGAGTCGCCAGAAACTGTAGACGTCCCCGAACGCCCCGGGAGGGTTAAGTCCCGTTCTGTTCATATTGGGGTCACTACAGTTCAAGGACTCAAATGTCACGGTTCTTAATTTTGAACCAAAGAGTCCAAATCCGGCAAATCGTTTTGAAAACAGATTTTTTTGAAAGAAGTGCCAAACATGGACTGCTTCGCCAGATACAGAGTCGCCACCTAAATGTTTTTTAAATGGGAAATTTAGGAAACCCTGACTCGGTGCCAAAGGCCACGTGTCCGTCATCACCAAAGTTGCCTCGGCTCGGGAACTTGGGTACGATTGGGGAAGGTCACTTCGTGAGCACCCCCGCTCGCCCGGTCAAAGACCGGCCTCTACTAACCATGATATCTGTTTTGAAACCTTGTATGCTCTTATTCCGATTATTAGCCTAGGTTACTATGTGATGCTCGCAGCAAACAAGTATAGACTGAGTCGCCTGAATTGGAACAAAACATTTCATGTTTGTTTATTTGAAAATGGTTTGATGGTGCTACCCGCAGGTAGGCTAAGACGCGGATTTGCCACCCTCGGGTGGGCTTAGAAAACATGATTTTGCCACTGTCTAGTGGGCTTAAAACAAACATTTGATGAATTGTTCCAATCCAAGTGACTCAACCTCCACCCACAGGCATCCAAGGCAGTTATATCACATAAGCAGATAGCCTCATAGTAAGCATGCTATTCATGGCAACACTCACACGCATGCAAGGATGCTAAAGCATAAAACTTACCGAGTACTCCAAGCCAAAAACAAAAATCTGATTAGAAATCATGCATGATCCTAAATATACAGGAATGCCTAATGCAACACATGCAATAATGCAAACTATAGCAGGCTCGGCTATTCTAAACATGATATGTGGAATGCTACAACTAACACGTATTCAATTTGGAATTGAAATACAAATGCAGTTTGTATGATGCGCCGAGCCCGGTGCGTGCAAAACAGATGAATGATGCAAACATGCTGTCATACTGTATGCTAATTGAAATATGCCCTATATCTAACCATCGTAAGCGGATAAATAAAAGAGAAGAAAGACGTGGGGTTGGAAGACATACATCACACTCACCCACACTTATTACAGTTTTGCCCTCGCGCAGAGGGTCCGAATAAATAATACAGTCCGAATAAAAGAATAATACAGTCCGAATAATATACATATTTCTAATTAATTAACAATTTAAATAAGAAAGCCGTAAAACTGGCATGCAAGCCAGGGGCTGCCTTGACTCTGATAAATGATATATGCTGGGCTGCCTTTGCGCAGAAATCCACTGGGATGCCCAATTTAGCCTCTGTTTGCAATGTTCTCGAAATGCGCGCCAGACTCCGAAAAGTTGCTGATTCCTTATTTTGCTGCGACAGAGAGTAGGAAAAGGGCATAGCAATGTATTTCACAAATATATGCATGCCTCGATTCTCGTGCCACCAATCACGCATATCGATGCATGATGGCCGAGGAATCGGATTGCACAACTCAATATTGGGTGCAATGCAGATGAATGCTACAACAAAACCTAACTCCATCATAGGTAATCCGGAGTATCGGCGACTTGGGAATTGAGACCCGTTCCGTCACTCGGAGTACGAAACGCGCCTCGTTTCCCGTGCCCGGACTAACTCCTATCCCGAACACGATGCAATATGCATGATATGCATGAAATGCACTAATATGCAATCCTAACATGCACAATGCTATGGAAATGAGATGCCTCGAAATGCGTGCACGCGGGTACGCAAACCGAGGAAATGATCCTAAGGCATGAAATGGCATACACAATGCAATTGGACTTACACTAACATGAGCGGACCTCAACCACACTCACATAAGAGGCCGTCGGATAAAAAATGAAGTGCCTCGAAATGCGTGCCCGCGGGCCCGCAATCCGAGGCGATGCATACGGAATGCAAAATGACATGGAAATGATATATAATGAGGCTAAAATGAAATGCCTCGAAGTGCGTGCCCGCGGGCACGCAAACCGAGAGAATGGCATACGGAATGCAATGATGCGAATAATGGCATACAGAATGCAAAATGGGCTTATACCAACATGAGAGGGCCTCAGCCACTCTCATACGGGAGGCCGTCGGATAAAAATGAAGTGCCTCAAAATGCGTGCCCACGGACGCGCAAACCGAGGCGATGCATTAAAGCATGAAATGACATACGAAATGCGAAATGGACTTATACTAACATGAGGGGGCCTCAGCCACACTCACATGAGAGGCCGTCGGATAAAAAAATGAGGTGCCTCGAAATGCGTGCCCACGGGCGCGCAAACCGAGGCGATGCATTAAAGCATGAAATGACATACGAAATGAGAAATGGACTTATACTAACATGAGGGGGCCTCAGCCACACTCACATGAGAGACCGTCGGATAAAAAATGAGGTGCCTCGAAATGCGTGCCCACGGGCGCGCAAACCGAGGCGATGCATTAAAGCATGAAATGTAGCATATGGCATATGGAAAATGTAAATTTCAGCAGCCAAAATGATGCAAAAACAGTCCCCGAATTATAGCAAAATTACACCCGATGCCCGAAATGCAATGTTATGCACCCGAAATGGCCTACAGCTATGCCAAACATGCACAATATGGACACGACATGTAAAGACAGATGCTAGGAAGCCCTAAAATAGCATTTTTACAGTACAAAGAATGGCCAAACAACAATCACAAGTATGGCAAAAACAGCATGCAAAAATGGGGGAAAATAGGGGAACAATGAAACAAGTGATATGTACAATGCTCAAACTGAAAAATGCAGTTCTACAACATTGAAGAGGGACCAAAAATATGCACATTTACAGTAGATGACATCCCCCAATTCAGTATGTAGATATGCTCAACATAGCATGCAAAATATGAGCCAAAAGAGAGCTATAACATGAGGTGGCAAAAGGATGCACCAAACAGCCTTGGACCCTTAACAAAACATGACAAGAAGGCCAAAATAAGACTCTTTCCTAGACTGATGAAGGCTCAAAAACAGAAGCATGGTGAGCTAGCAAGACATGCAAAAATAAGGGACTAAAGGGGGTATAACATGAAGTACCAAAAGCATTCACCAAATAGCCTAATACCCTTAACAAAACATGACAAGAAGGCCAAAACAAGGCTCTTTTCAGACCTGATGAAGGCCGAAATCAGAAGCTAAGCAAGCCTAACAAAGCATGCAATTTTACGATAAATTGGAGGAATTGTGAAGCAAGTGTAAGATGGAGTTACCAAACATGGTTGAGCCCTTCTTCAATGTTGAAGAGGGGCTCAAAATAGGCCCACTCACAATATATTGTATGCTCGAAAACAGATCAATCATGAGCTAAAAATAGCATGCAAGAGCAAGGGTAATACATGAATTCAAAGCAAGTGACATGCAGAGCATGAAAACAAGGTTGAGCCCTTCTTCAATGTTGGGAAGGGGCTCAAAATAAGCACAATATCAGTTCATGAGATGCTCCAAATCAGATCACAAATAGGCCAAATAAATCATGCAATTTTACGGTAAATATGGAGAATTACAAAGAAAGTGCATGATAGAGAGGCCAAACATGGTTGAGCCCTTCTACAATGTTGAAGAGGACCTCAAAATAGGCCCACTCGCAGTTTATATCAGGCTCAAAAATGGATCACTCATAATCCAAACAAAGCATGTAAAATATTGGCATAAGAGGTGATATTGGAGGAAGAGCATGATAGAGGTACCAAACAAGGTTGAGCCCTTCTACAATGTTGTAGAGGGGCTCAAAATAAGCACAAAATCAGTAGGGGTCGGAGCCCAAAACAGAGAGCATGTAGGGTAGAAAGTTGAAGCAAAAATATGCTAGAAAAAGGGAATTGAAGACTTACCCTTGAAGACAAGTCTTTTGTTGCTTCTTGGCTTGAATTTGCTGGTCCTTAGCCTTTGAAAAAACTCCCTTTGCTGTTGGAATGGAAGTGGTGATGGTGAGGCTTGGTGTTGATGAACAAAGGAGCTAGAGACTTGAAGGTTTTTCAAGGTTTTGGAGATGAAGATGGAGGCAAAGGGAGATGGGCTCTTGAGGGAAAATTTTGTAACCCTAACAAAGAAGAAGGTCAGCCCCTTAAATGGGCAAGAAAGGGGTGTAAAAGGGGGGAAATGCACCCAAGCTTTCCCTCCCAAAATATCTCCCGGAGGGCAAAGATATTTGGAGATACAGCTGCCCAGCTGTAAAGTGCTCAAAAGGAGAAAGCAGGCCGGCCACTACTTTTCTTGAAGATGGCCGGCCGGCCACCCCACTGGTCGGCCAGCCACTCCCCATGGCCGGCCGGCCATGGCCAAAAATGAAGTCAACAATTAATGGCCGGCCACCAATTTTTGGTGTCCTCCCAGGTGTGTAGAACAAGGTTCCATGGTTGGAATTTGGCAACTCTAAAACAGGAGACACAACATTCAACTTGAAAGAGAGGCTCAAAAATGAAAATCAGAATTACTGGCCGACCACCATTTTTTAGGGTCCTCCCATGTGCCCTCATCACAAATATGTAGTTGTGGTTGGAAGAAAATGGCCCTAGGGTGTTCAACATTAGCCCGGAAGTGAGAAAAACGGGCGCCGGAGGAGCATAACTGGTTATCTGAGATAATTGCTGGCCTTCCACCCTCCAGTGATCTTCCTGGTGCTAAAACAGAGGTACCTGCCAAAATTGAACAAAAACTGATGCAAAACGAATGCTCGGGGCCCAAACCGCGAGATTCGGGGCCTGAAAACCGGCTGTAAGCACCGAAAGTGGCATTCAGCCACGAAGTGGGTATCGAAGACCCCAGTGTGCCTCGTTATGATAAAACAGAGGTACTTGCCAAAATTGAACAGAAACCGATGCAAAACGAATGCTCAGGGGCCAAACCGCGAGGTTCGGGGCCCGAAAACCGGCTGCAAGCACCGAAAGTGGCATTCAGCCACGAAGTGGGTATCTAAGACCCCAGTGTGCCTCGTTATGATAAAACAGAGGTACATGCCAAGAACCGGAGGAATCGGAGACGGTTGGGCGGTCCCGAACCGAGGCACACGGCCTGACGGCTCCGAAAACCGGGAACCGGGCTCCGAAATGGGCAAAATGGCCTACGGCCACGAAATGTAGCCCACGGCCACTGAGAGATGGTCTACGGGACCTCTCCCTCCCTTCAGGAAGAAAATAGAGAAAAACCGAGTCTGGTTCGCAAACCGAGGCAAGGCACAGAAGAGGATTCGGAAGTCTGGAGGCAGGGCGCACGGCCGCGACTCTAAGACTTCTGAACGAGCACAATATGCAACATCACCGAGCGCTCAATCGGTGACGTCTGAGTCTTAAGGCTGGTCAAAAATGGGGTGTCTACAATATGACTATACCTTTGCTCAGAATGATTGGTATGATTATTTGTTGATAACTTGACCGTTGGGACTATGACTCTGGGAAATTGTTATATTGGCTGTGATGCTTACTTCTTGATATGAACAACTACATACCTGTACACCTACATGTGAACTTACTTGGAAAATGTAACATTGTGTATGACCTGAGCTCTTCGATATGAACTATTGTGATATACAACCCTAATGTGATTTGAAAATTGAGGAACGTAGAACAATTGTAGAATTACTGACTATGCACCTAAGCGAACGAAGTATGAACAATAGAACTAATGTACCTCATTTGAAAATGATATGGGTAGAACTTTTATCTGATCTGGTCCGATAGAACTCTGGTTTGATAAGACCTTTTTTAACTGATGGAACTTCAGTTTGATGACTCACGATTTGAACTCTTATTTGATATGACTGGGTAGAACTCTCATCTGTTATGACCTGGTAGAGCTTTTATTGATCTGATCGGAGGAGAACTATTATCTGATTTGACTACATTATGGGGGATTGTGAATTGTTATGATTGAACGGCAGGGCTGTGTTGCTAAGAGAACTAATCGAATGAAAATTTGAATTTTGAACACTTAGGGAGAATGTGAACCGTCAACAGCGGATTGTGTGATTATAAATAACTTTATACCATATGCCTATAACCGATTGGAAACACGCGAATGGGATTATGGAATTTGGTAATGTAACAAGCCCGCGGGGGACCTCGCTACAGCTCGGACTCGATTTGTGTCACGGTTCTTAATCTTGAACCAAAGAGTCCAAATCCGGCAAATCGTTTTGGAAAACAGATTTTTTTGAAAGAAGTGCCAAACATGGACTGCTTTGCCAGATACAGAGTCGCCACCTAAATATTTTTTAATGGAGAAATTTTGGAAACCCTGACTCGGTGCCAAAGGCCACGTGTCCGTCATCACCAAAGTTGCCTCGGCTCGGGAACTTGGGTACGATTGGGGAAGGTCACTTCGTGAGCACCCCACTCGCCCGGTCAAAGACCGGCCTCTACTAACCATGATATCTGTTTTTGAAAACATTGTATGTTCTTATTCCGGTTATTAGCCTAGGTTACTATGTGATGCTCGCAGCAAACAAGCATAGACTGAGTCGCCTGAATTGGAACCAAACATTTCATGTTTGTTTTTCTTGAAAATGGTTTGATGGTGCTACCCGCAGGTAGGCTAAGACGTGGATTTGCCACCCTCGGGTGGGCTTTAGAAAACATGATTTTGCCACTATCTAGTGGGCTTAAAACAAACATTTGATGAATTGTCCCAATTCAAATAACCCAACCTCCACCCACAGGCATTCAAGGCAGTTATATCACATAAGCACATAGCCTCATGGTAAGCATGCTATTCATGGCAACACTCATACGCATGCAAGGATGCTAAAGCATAAAACTCACCGAGTACTCCGAGCCAAAAACAGAAAACCGATTAGAAATCATGTATGATCGTAGATACACAGAATTGCCTAATGCAACACATGCAATAATGCAACTATAGCAGGCTCGGCTATTCTAAACATGGTAGGTGGAATGCTACAGCTAACATGTACTCAATTTGGAATTTGAATACAAATGCAGTTTTTATGATGCGCCGAGCCCGGTGCGTGTAAAACAGATGAATGATGCAAGCATGCTGTCATACTGTATGCTAATTGAAATATGCCCTATATCTAACCATCATAACCGGATAAATAAAAGGGAGAAAAAAGTGGGGGTTGGAAGACATACATCACACTCATCCACACTTATTACAATTACGCCCTCGCGCAGAGGATCCGAATAAATAATACAGTCCGAAATGAAAGAATAATATAGATTCCTATTTAATTAACAAATTAACTAAGAAAAACTGTAAACTGGCATGCAAGCCAGGGGCTGCCTCGATTTTGATGAATGATATATGCTGGGTTGCCTTGCGCGGAAATCCACTGGGATGCCCCAATTAGCCTCTGTTTGCAATGTTCCTCGAACTGCGTGCCCGACCCCGAAAAGTTGCTGATTCTTCATTTTGCTGCAACAGAGAGCAGGAAAGGGGCATAGCAATGTATTTCACAAATATATGCATGCCTCGATCCTCGTGCCACCAATCACGCATCTCGGTGCATGATGGCCGAGGAGTCGGATTGCACAACTCAATATAGGATGAATGCAGATGGATGCTACAACAAAACCTAACTCCATCATGGGTAAGCCGGAGTGTCGGTGACTTGGGAATTGAGACCCGTTCCGTCACTCGGAGTACGAAACGCGCCTCGTTTCCCGTGCCCGGGGTAACTCCTATCCCGAACACGATGCAATATGCATGATATGCATGAATGCAACTAAAATACAATCCTAGCATGCACAATGCTATGAAAATGAGATGCCTCGAAATGCGTGCATACGGGCACGCAAACCGAGGCGATGATCCTAAGGCATGAAATGGCATACGCAATGCAAATGGACTTACACTAACATGAGTGGACCTCAGCCACACTCACATAAGAGGCCGACGGATAAAAAAATGAAGTGCCTCGAAATATGTGCACATGGGCGCGTAAACCGAGGCGATGGCCCTAAGGTATGAAATGACATGGAAATGATATGCAATGAGACTAAAATGAGATGTCTCGAAATGCGTGCCCACGGGCACGCAAACCTAGAAAATGGCATACGGAATGTAATGAGACTAAAATGACATACAGAATGCAAAATGGACTTACACTAACATGAGAGGACCTCAGCCACACTCACATAAGAGGCCGACGGATAAAAAAATGAAGCGCCTCGAAATGCATGCACACGGGCGCGCAAACCGAGGCAATGACATAAAGCATGAAATGGCACTCCAAATGCAAATTGGACTTATACTAACATGAGAGAGCCTCAGCCACACTCACATAAGAGGCCGTGAGATGAAAATGAAGCGCCTCGAAATACGTGCACACGGGCGCGCAAACCGAGGCGAGGGCCGTAAGGCATGAACTGACATGGAAATGATATGCAAACATGCAAATGAATTTTGGCACTGAAATGTGGGGGAAAACAGCCCCGAAACATGGCCGAAGTGCACCCGAAGCATGAAATGATCCCGAAATGCAATATTAGGCGCCCGAAATGGCCTATAGCCATGCAATGCATGCACAATATGGACATGGAATGAAAATACAATATCAAGTCAGCCCCAAGACAAGCATTTTTCAGCCATAAAAAGGGCTAAACAGCAAGCACACATAGGATTAAACAAGAATGCAAAAATGGCCCCGCAAGAGGGGTATTGAAGCAAGTGATACATGCGATGCCCAAATGGAAAAGTACCCTTCTACAACACTGATGAGGGACTAAAAATATGAACATTTACAGTAGATGACATCCCCCAACTCAGTATGCAAACATGCTAAAAATGTCATGCAAGAATTAGGATAACAAGGTTATAACATGAGGTACCCCAAAAATTCATCAAACCAGCAAGACCCTTAATGAAATATGTCAAGAAGATCAAAATATGACTCTTTCCAGTTCTGATGATGGCCGAAAACAGAAGCTAGATAAGCTTAAAAAAGCATGCAAGAATGGGGCCAAAGAGGGATATAAAGACAAGTATAACATGGAGACTCCCAACAAGATTGATCCCTTCTACAATGTTGTAGAGGGACACAAATAAGCTTACTCACAGTTCATGAATGCTCCAAAACAGATCACAATTAGGCAAATCAAATCATGCAAATTTACGGTAAATATGAGAATTATGAAGAAAGCATGATAGAGAGGCAAACAGGTTGAGCCCTTCTTCAATGTTGAAGAGGAGGCTCAAAATAGGCCCACTCGAGTTTACATTAGGCTCGAAAACATGATCACTCACTACGGCTAAAAAAGCATGAAAATATTGGCATACAGATGATATTGAAAGCATGACTAGAGGTCCTCAAAAAGGGTTGAGCCCTTCTACAATTGAGAGGTGAAAATAGCCAAAAGACCACTTAGTAGGTCGGAGCCAAAACAGCATAG